>MJUT01049277.1:523191-552747 GCA_002080005.1 Gigantidas platifrons | reverse complement strand
TTCCGTAAACGGTCTCTTACCCTCAATTCCCTTCTAATTTCAGAAGTCATCCAGATCTTATCGTTTGGTCGAATAGTGACAGTATTTGTTCCTATACATAAATGTGCAATTTCCATAAACTTACTAGTGAATAGTTCGCACGCTATATCTACAGTTGGTTGTTCTGAAATAATAGATTTCCAATCAGCTTTGGATATTAGATCCCTAAATAAAGGATAGTTACCCTGGTTATATAACCAGACTGTCCTTGTATATGATTTCGAGTTTTTATAACCGCAGTCAACAACTATATAGGTAGGGTCATGATCACTAATACTGCGATCAACGGAAATAGTGTTCGCTTCCAATACTGTTATAGAATCGGTAACGAGAATGGGGTCCAATAGGGAGGAGGAGTTATGACCAAATCTAGTGGGATCACTAATCTTGTTTTCTAACCCATATATATGTGTAATATCGTCCACTTCTTTAGGTAGTGGACTTAAAAAATCAACATTATAATCTCCCAATGAAATTATCTTACTGGAACAGTCCAGTGCATCACTTACCATTTTGCGATAGTTATTCCAAAAAAGAGGTCCGGCTTGAGTTGGAGATCGGTAAATAATATTAAGCAGAAATATACCTACTAGAAATATTGTAATCCAGAAAGCTTAAGCTTAAGCTTGAAAATTAGAAATTTGAAGACTTAGCTATCGAGAGTGGAGAAATATCGTAATCCAGAAACCTTGAGCATTTAAAATTTGAAAATTTAGCTATCGCAATGACAAACCTGGTATCGGGATCTATGAGAACGGCATTGTAGCTTCACTGTTTTGAAATACTTTCAGTTTCAGTTTCCTAGTGCAAATGTTATTCATTTTTGGATCTTCCGAGAGCAGAATCGGGGTCTATGAGAACACATACATACATGCAGCTGTACAGTTTTGAAATGTTGTCAGTTCCTTAGCGCAAATGTGATTCATTTGATGTTCTTCTGAGAGCAGCATTAGGATCTGAGAGAACAGCATTCCTAGTGCCAGTGTAATTCATTTGTAATAATTACGAGCCCTGGTGATAAACGGGTATATATACTAGTACTATATAAAGTAATACTATTTTGGATATCTTGTTTATGCCCTTTGGTTTACTTGCTCGCAGTCTTTTAAATTATTTGGCAATCCAATTATCTTTTGACTTTGATTCTACCTGACGAATATCATGTACGCGTGGTGCGCACTAAATTAGATCTCTACGTTTGTTTGTGAATTTCTGCAACACACAAAAAATGCAATATACAACTTCTTTTTTTCTTTGGTATATATATAGTTATGCTTGAAATTGAGCGTACCTGATGAATGTTATTCCATGAATACGTGGTGCGACTTAAATTATGTATCTTCTTTTTTTTTCCTGACATATTTTACTCATTAGATACAGCTTGTTTCTTGGTATGTGTGTGCGTGAACCCTCAAACAAGTTTTGTTTGTCCTTTTGTATTGTGTAGGCACAGAAAACAAACACCAATGACGACTAAACAAGATGGTGGATATGCTATGAAGTGCCAAAGAAGTTTCTCTAATCCTGTTGTTATGGAGCAAATTAAAAATGTGTTAGCTTACCAGCGAAACTCCCGCAATTTCATGATGTCATCTGTACTCCGAACCAAACTTAAATATTATGCAAATAGTTTTGAAGATATAAATTTGAGCGAAGAAGACGAAAGAAATAATGATATCCCGTTTGAGGTATATTTGACAAAACAAGTTAATTCGAAAAATTCATTAAATGAACAAGAAATAAATGGTAGTGTTTCAAAATAAATTTGTTATTAGTATCAATCGAAAGTGAAAAATCCATATATATTCCACCGATACCCGGAAAAGGTCAGAATATCTCGAATTCCAGAAGTTAAGATTTTTCTTCCCATTATGATATTCTTCCTCAAAGAGGATGTCTTCCTACTAAGCAAAGACATAAGAGCGATCAAGGTATAGCCAATATTCAATCGGAAGCAGCCAAAAATTCAGAATATTATGTTTTGCCACTGCGAACGTTTCATAATACACCTCATTCGGAGGTAAGCAATAAGTCACTTGAGAATAAGGTATCTACTCCAGAGATTATTCCTGACACTCACTCAAAAGTTGAATCGATGGAAGATACACCGGACAATAACGATGACAAAGAAGCAAATTCAGAAACTAATTTAAATTCTCTGAAGGAAAACAATTCTTTAAATAATGACGAAAATGGAGTTTATCAACAGGAAATAACGGACGTAACACATGTTAAAAACGAGGCTATATATAAAATCAGAGAACGAGAACCAGCAACACGTGCTCCTTCATTTGTTGTTCTTCCCAGATCACCATCGGGGTCTATGAGAACAGCATTGTAGCTTAACTACTTTTAGTTACCTATTGCAAATGTGATTCATTAGTTGTTCTACCGAGAGCAGCATCTGGCGTCTATGAGACCAACATTGTAGCTTAATTATTTAGAAATACTTTCACTTTCCTAATGCAAATGTTATT
Organism: Gigantidas platifrons; assembly: GCA_002080005.1. Taxonomy (NCBI): domain Eukaryota; kingdom Metazoa; phylum Mollusca; class Bivalvia; order Mytilida; family Modiolidae; genus Gigantidas; species Gigantidas platifrons. Next base: position 550,231 of record MJUT01049277.1, on the reverse strand, counting down.
AATTTCATGTTCTTCCGAGAGAAACTTCTGTATCTATAAGAACATCATTGTAGTGTAAGTTTTTGTAACTTTTTCAATTCCCTAATGCAAAAGCAATTCATTTATTTTACCGAGAGCGGCATCGGGGTTTATGAGAACAGCATTGTATCTTAACTGATTAAAATACTTTCAGTTCCCTATTGCAAATGTGATTCATTTGTTGTTCTACCGAGGGCAGCATTTGGGGTCTATGAGAACAGCATTGTAGCTATGCAGTCTGGAAATAAAGTTAGTTCCCAAGTGCATGTTGAATTCATTTGCCGTTCTTCCGAGAGCAACGATAGGAACTATAAGAACAACATTGTAGCATAACAATTTTGAAATACTTTTAGTTCCCTAGAACAAATGTGAATAGTGTAGATTTCATGTGTAAATTGTCTTTCATTAATAGAAATAATACTTCAACTTGTTTGTATATATATATATGTATGTCTGTGCGTATTGCGTATGTGGTTGCAAGCATGTTTTAAATATCAGCTTCTGTTTTTGAATTGTTTCCTATTGGAATTTGCTTTAATCGACAAGTGTCATTTATAAGGTGGAGGCTATTTGCTTACCAGCTGAATCAGCTCGTTTGACTTCCTGGATGTCTGTGAATTATTGCTTTTAGTTTTTACCATTGTTGTCAACAGTTGATAATTTCTTGTCTGTATCGCCCAGTGATAATAAAATCTCATTAAAATGTTCTCGTGTTAATCTCATGGTAACGATGGGGCATATTGGACATTACATTGACCTTACTTTCAAATGCATGTGTTATAAACTAATGTTATAAATAAATCAATGTGCAATAATAATATAAGTCAAATTGTTCTTAACTGCTACGGTAATACATCCAGGTCCTATCGTACCACAGGCTCTATGGTAACATGTATTCACATGCAATTTTAACCATTTTTCGACACCACATTGTCAATTTGACTTGTTAATTCTTTATGCTTTCTAGAAGAAAAATAACATTGTCGACTATATAAGGCGTATGTATGCAGATTGTAACTGTGTAATTTATGCTCTATCGTTTATCTCTTCCCAACGACTTTTAGATTATTTGCTTTTCCAATCTGCTTGCCACTATTTGCACTAAATTAGATATCTACTTGGTTTTCCTCCTCTTTGTCCAATTTGTATAGTGTTATATACAGATTATTACATGGCATTGTTCATATCATACCCTGTATCAGCCCTAGGTCATGATATCAGCCCGAGAACCGATAGGCTCAAGGGATGATATATGAACGAGGGCTGATAAATGGTTAGATATGAAAAATGACATGTTATGATATGTTTATCATATATTTCAACCCAGGAAATAACTGATTTGTACCAAAATGTAAATTAGTTATTTTGGCTAGAATTAAATACATGTATATAGTCATAGAACAAAAATATTATTTTAATATGCAAATCCAGTAAATGCACGTTTTTTAACCACTTTCTACATCATAGGAGAGAAATTGGTAGTTAATAGTTTTCTGCGCAAATATTTTATAAGACAGTTGAATCCGCCGTGCCTTTAAATACAGTTTTTACGGAAATTCGAGAAGTGAACTTACAGACATTGGCGGAAAGGCATGTAATAAATTTCCGGAAGCAGTTAATAAACTTGCTTTATCAGCCCGCTTCGATTATTCTTGTGATACTGGGTGAAATAAACATGACTCCTCTTATTATTCTAAGCAAAGCTCAAAGTTTTATTACAGGGTAAAATTTTAGCTTTATCAACTACAAGTATATAATAAGTTATGTAATTGTTTACTGTAGTGTAATGTTATTTTATTGTTCACTGTAGTGTAATGTTATTTTATTGTTCACTGTAGTGTAATGTTATTTTATTGTTCACTGTAGTGTTATGTTATTTTATTGTTCACTGTAGTGTTATGTTAGTTTTTTGTTCACTGTAGTTTTATGTTATTTTATTGTTCACCCCTGGTTCTTAGTGGGGTTCGTGTTACTATATCTTTAGTTTTATGTGTATGTTTTGTTGATCGTCGTTTGTCCTTCTTTTCGCCATTGTGTTGTCTGTCCTTCTTCAAATTACGGATTCTGATTATCACTCTGGTATCCTCAAGCTCCTCTTACTGTTGTTGTGATTGTTGTCAAAATGTTTCTATTTATTTTCTTTAGACATTTTGTTATCCATCATGACTGTTAAATCGATAAACTTTTTCAGTCAATACATAACATTAAACAGCGTTAGAGAAAACCGATGGGACAATCAAGAATGGACAATCCAGAGATATTGGCAACGTTGGCCACACAATACACAGGACAAATAAATGTTAGAGAAAACCGATGGGACAAATACGAATGGACAATCCAGAGATATTGGCAACGTTGATCACACAATACACAGGACAAATAAATGTTAGAGAAAACCGATGGGAAAATCAAGAATGGACAATCCAGAGATAGGAAATAGACGTTAAAAAACAAAGGCTATTTCATAAAGCTAAAAAGGTAAGCAACACGGACACCACCAACATAGAACCGGGGATGAACCCAGATACCCCTGTAAGGTAAGCAGCTCCTGTTTCTATGGTAGCAGGCATAATACCATTGACCTTAGATTTGACTTAATATTTTTCAAAGTTAGATGGCTACAAGTTCAACCATGAAAATTTATTGTGTCTGATTTATTGACATTGAGTTTTGACCAATAATTGTATCTGTTAACTTTTCGAAGGAAGTAATATGCATGAAGGAGGCGTGGAATTCTTGGATGTTGCCAACATCAAGGGGCGCGGTTCATGAGTTTAACATTTTCATTTATTTCATGGAAAATGCTATAAGGATATTGGTGAAAATGTTTGGCGTTTACAACTTTCTTTTCGTATTGCTTCCATTCAGTCTTCAATGAGGTTAATCTTCTTTTGAAGTTATTATGTCATTTCGATTAAGTAAGTACAAAGATGCAACTTCACGTCCCAAACCATTTTCATCATTTCACATGCCTTACATTTTACAGTTTCCAAATTATTCTGAAAAAGGTTCAGTGTCATCCATGGGGGTAAACATATTTTCTATTTAACATTTCTGTGGTGTTGTTTGGTGTAGATCACAGATCTCTACGTTAATTAACAATTCCACCGGTATCTACAAAACGAAGACCCCTCTTTCACCTCAAGCCATTTAGAGCAAAAAGACCATAACATGTAACGTTGGAAATCCAGAAATGTGGGGGGATAAAACCGGTTAATGGAATCCTAACATCTTTCTAGATAATTGTACCTCCAACGACAACCATATAATGGAATCTCAACCTCTTTCTTGATAATTAGACAACCGGTTAAAGAGAATCCTAACCTCCTTCGGTTAATTGGATGTCCATCGGCAACCAGATGATTGATCCTAACCTTCTTCTTGTTAGTGAGTTCTCCAACAAAAAGAGGTTAATGTGATCCTAACCTCTAACTTGTTAATGAGTTCTTCAACAACAACTGGTTAATGGGATCCTAACCTCTAACTTCTTAATGAGTTCTCCAACAGCAACCAGTTAATTGATCCTAACCTCCTTCTTGTTAATGGGTTCTCCAACAACAACTGGTTAATGGGCTCCTAACCTCTAACTTGTTAATGAGTTCTCCAACAACAACTGGTTAATGGGCTCCTAAACTCCTTTTTGTTAATTAGCTCTTCAACAAGAACAGGTTAATGGGATCCTAACCTCATTCTTTTTAATTGGGTTTCTAACCACAACCGGTTAATGAGATCATAACCTCCTTCTTATTACATGGATCCCAACGGCAACCGGAAAATGGATTTCTAACCTTCTTCTTGGTAATTGAATCTCCAACGACAATCAGTTAATGGAATCCTAGTCTCCATCTTGTGAATTGGATCTCCAACGACAACCGGTCGATGGGCTCCTAACCTTCTTCTTGTTAATAGATCTCCAACAACATCTGGTTAATGGGATCCTAACCTCATTCTTTTTAATTGGAATTCTACCAACAACCGGTTAATGGGATCCTAACCTCCTTCCTTTGTAATTGATCCCCAACGGCAACGTGGAAATTGGATCTTAACCTCCTTCTTGGTAATTAAAGTTCCAACGACAACCGGTTAATGGGATCGTAACCTCATTCTTTTTTATTGGGTCTCTACATACAACTGGTTAATGGGATTCTAACTCCTTCTTATTAAATGAATCCCAACGGAAACCAGGAAATAGGATCCATCCTAACCTCCTTCTTGTTAGTGAGTTCTCCAACAACAACAGGTTAATTGATCCTAACCTCCTTCTTCTTAATGAGTTCTCCAACGACAACCGGTTAATGGGATCCTAACCTCATTCTTTTTAATTGGGTTTCTACTAACAACCGGTAAATGGGATCCTACCCTCCTTCGTATTAAATAGATTCCCAACTGCAACCGGGAAATGGGATCTTAACCTCTTTCTGGGTAATTGAATCTCCAACGACAATCGGTTAATGGGATCTTAACCTCATTCTCTTTAATTTGGCCTCTACACACAACCCGTTAATGGGACCTTAACCTCCTTCTTATTAAATGGATCCCCAACGGTCACCAAGAAGTATGATCTCCAACGACAATCGTTTAAAGGGAACATATTCTCCTTCTTGTTAATAGATCTCAAACGACAACATGTTAGTTGGATCCTAACCTCCTTCTTGTTAATTGGATCTCCATTGACAACCGATTAATTCGATCATACCATCATTTTTTTTAATCGTATCTCTAACAACAACCGATTAATGGGATCATAACCTCCTTCTTATTAAATGGACCTCTAATGACAACATGTTAATGTCATCCTAACCTCCTTGTTTATTCAATCTCCAATGGGAACATGTTGATGGCATCATAACCTCTTCTACTTAAATAGATCTCAAGCGCCAACCGGTTGATGGGATCATAACCTCCTTTTTGTTAATTGGATCTCCAATGACAACCGGTCAATGGGATCCTACCTCCTTTTTGTTAATTGGATCACCAATGACAACCGCTTGATGGGATCCTAACCTCCTTTTTGATAATTGGATCCTAACCTCATTCTTTTTAATGATGTCTCTAACAACAACCGATTAATGGGATCCTATCCTCCTTCTTATTAAATGGATCTCTAACGACAACATGTTAAGGGGATACTAACCTCCTTGTTTATTCAATCTCCAATGGCAACAGGTTGAAGGAATCATAACCTCCTTCTATTTCAATGGATCTCAAAAGCCAAGCAGTTAATGGGATCATAACCTCCATGTTGTCAATTGAATGTCCAACGCCAATCGGTTAATGGGATCCTGACCTGCTTTTAGTTAATTGGGTCACCAATGGCAACCGGTTAATGGGATTCTAACCTTATTTTTTGTTAATTGGATCTCCAATGACAAGCGGTTAATGGAATCATAAACCACTTTTTGTCAATTGAACCTCCAATGACAACTGGTTAATGGGATCCTAACTTCCTTTTTTGTTAATTGGATCTCCAATGACAACCACTTGATGGAATCCTAACCTCCTTTTTGATAATTGGATCTCCATTGATAACTGATTAATTGGGTCCTAACCTTATTCTTTTTAATGATGTCTCTAACAACAACCGATTAATGGGATCCTAACCTCCTTCTTATTAAATGGATCTCTAACGACAACATGTTAAGGGGATACTAACCTCCTTGTTTATTTAATCTCCAATGGCAACAGGTTGAGGGAATCATAACCTCCTTCTATTTAAATGGATCTCAAAAGCCAAGCGGTTAATGGGATCATAACCTCCTTGTTGTCAATTGAATGTCCAACGCCAATCGGTTCATGGAATCCTGACCTGCTTTCAGTTAATTGGGCCACCAATGGCAACCGGTTAATGGGATACTAACCTTATTTTTGTTAATTGGATCTCCAATGACAAGCGGTTAATGGAATCACAAACCACTTTTTGTCAATTAGATCTCCAATGACAACCGGATAATGGGATCCTAACTTCTTTTTTTGTTAATTGGATCTTCAATGACAAGCGGTTAATGGGGTCATAAACTACTTTTTGTCAATTGAATCTCCAATGACAACCGGTTAATGGGATCCTAACCTAATTTGTGTTAATTGGATCTCCAATTACAACCGGTTAATGGGATCCTAACCTCCTTTTTGTTAATTGGATCTCCAATGACAAGCGGTTAATGGATCATAAACTACATTTTGTCAATTGGATCTCCAATGACAACCGGTTAGTGGAATCATAACCTCCTTTTGGTTAATTGTATCTCCAATGACAATCAGTTAATGGAACCTGACCTCCTTTTTGTTAATTGGATCTCCAATGACAACCGGCTAATGGGATCTTAACCTCCTTTTTGTTAATTGGATATCCAATGACAACCGGTCAATTGGATCCTAACCTCCTTTTTCGTTAATTGGATCTCCAATGACAAGCGGTTAATGGGATCCTAACCTAATTTGTGTTAATTGGATCTCCAATTACAACGGTTAATGGGATCCTAACTTCCTTTTTTGTTAATTGGATCTCCAATGACAAGCGGTTAATGGATCATAAACTACATTTTGTCAATTGGATCACCAATGACAACCGGTTAGTGGAATCATAACCTCCTTTTGGTTAATTGGATCTCCAATGACAATCAGTTAATGGGATCCTGACTTCCTTTTTGTTAATTGGATCTCCTATGACAACCGGCTAATGGGATCTTAACCTCCTTTTTGTTAATTGGATATCCAATGACAACCGGTCAATGGGATCCTAACCTCCTTTTTCGTTAATTGGATCTCCAATGACAACCGGTTAATGGGATCATAGCCTCCTTTTGGTTTATTAGATCTACAATGACAATCGTTAATGGGATCCTAACCTCTTTTTTGTTAATTGGATCTCCAATGACAAACGGTTAATGGGATCACAAACCACTTTTTGTCAATTGGATCTCCAATGACAACCGGTTAATTGGATCATAACCTCCTTTTGGTTAATTAGACCTTCAATGACAATGAGTAAATGGGATCCTAACCTCCTTTTTGTTAATTGGATCTCCAATGACAACCGGCTAATGGGATCTTAACCTCCTTTTTGTTAATTGGATCTCCAATGACAACCGGTTAATTGGATCATAGCCTCCTTTTGGTTAATTAGACCTTCAATGACAAGCGGTTAATGGATCACAAACTACATTTTGTCAATTGGATCTCCAATGACAACCGGTTAGTGGAATCATAACCTCCTTTCGGTTAATTGGATCTCCAATGACAATCTGTTAATGGGATCCTGACCTCCTTTTTGTTAATTGGATCTCCAATGACAACCGGCTAATGGGATCTTAACCTCCTTTTTGTTAATTGGATATCCAATGACAACCGGTCAATTGGATCCTAACCTCCCTTTTCGTTAATTGGATCTCCAATGACAAGCGGTTGATGGGATCCTAACCTAATTTGTGTTAATTGGATCTCCAATTACAACCGGTTAATGGATCATAAACTACATTTTGTCAATTGGACCACCAATGACAACCGGTTAGTGGAATCATAGCCTCCTTTTGGTTAATGGGATCTCCAATGACAATCAGTTAATGGGATCCTGACCTCCTTTTTGTTAATTGGATCTCCAATGACAACCGGCTAATGGGATCTTAACCTCCTTTTTGTTAATTGGATATCCAATGACAACCGGTCAATGGGATCCTAACCTCCTTTTTCGTTAATTGGATCTCCAATGACAAGCGGTTAATGGGATCATAAACCACTTTTTGTCAATTGGATCTCCAATGACAACCGGCTAATGGGATCATAGCCTCCTTTTGGTTAATTAGACCTTCAATGACAATCGGTTAATGGGATCCTAACCTCTTTTTTGTTAATTGGATCTCCAATGACAAACGGTTAATGGGATCATAAACCACTTTTCGTCAATTGGATCTCCAATGACAACCGGTTAATGGGATCATAGCCTCCTTTTGGTTAATTAGACCTTAAATGACAATGGGTTAATGGGATCCTAAACTCCTTTTTGTTAATTGGATCTCCAATTACAACCGGTTAATGGGATCCTAACCTCCTTTTTGTTAATAGGATCTCCAATAACAACCTGTTAATGGGATCGGAACCTATTATTTTGTTAATTCGATCTCCAATGACAAGCGGTTAATGGATCATAAACTACATTTTGTCAATTGGATCTCCAATGACAACCGGTTAGTGGAATCATAACCTCCTTTTGATTAATTGGATCTCCAATGACAATCAGTTAATGGGATCCAGACCTCCTTTTTGTTAATTGTATCTCCAATGACAACCGGCTAATGGGAACTTAACCTCCTTTTTGTTAATTGGATCTCCAATGACAAGCGGTTAATGGAATCATAAACCACTTTTTGTCAATTGGATCTCCAATGACAACCGTTTAATGGGATCATAGCCTCCTTTTGGTTAATTAAACCTTCAATGCTAATCGGTTAATGGGATCCTAACCTCTTTTTTTGTTAATTGGATCTCCAATGACAAACGGTTAATGGGATCATAAACCACTTTTTGTCAATTGGATCTCCAATGACAACCGGTTAATGGTATCATAGCCTCCTTTTGGTTAACTAGACCTTCAATGACAATGGGTTAATGGGATCCTAACCTCCTTTTTGTTAATTGGATCTCCAATGACAATCGATTAATGGGATCCTGACTTAATTTTTGTTAATTGCATCCTGACTTAATTTTTGTTAATTGCATTTCCAATGACATCTAGTTAATGGTGTCATAACCTCTTTTTGTTAATTTGATCTCCAATGCCAACCGGTTAATGCGATCCTAACTTCCTTTTTGATAATTGGATCTCCAATGACAACCGGTTAATGGGATCCTAACCTCCTTGAATCTCAACGGAAACCAGGAAATAGGATCCATCCTAACCTCCTTCTTGTTAGTGAGTTCTCCAACAACAACAACAGGTTAATTGATCCTAACCTCCTTCTTCTTAATGAGTTCTTCAACGACAGCCGGTTAGTGGGATCCTAACCTCATTCTTTTTAATTGGGTTTCTACCAACAACCGGTTAATGGGATCCTACCCTCCTTCCTATTAAATAGATTCACAGCTGCAACCGGGAAATGGGATCTTAACCTCTTTCTTGGTAATATAATCTCCAACGAAAATCGGTTAATGGGATATTAACCTCATTCTCTTTAATTTGGCCTCTACATACAACCCGTTAACGGGACCTTAACCTCCTTCTTATTAAATGGATCCCCAACGGTCAGCAACAAGTAGGATCTCCAACGACAATCGTTTAAAGGGAACCTATTCTCCTTCTTGTTAATAGATATCAAACGACAACATGTTAGTTTGATCCTAACCTCCTTCTTGTTAATTGGATCTCCATTGACAACCGATTAATTCGATCATACACTCATTTTTTTTAATTGTATCTCTAACAACAACCGATTAATGGGATCATAACCTCCTTCTTATTAAATGGACCTCTAATGACAACATGTTAATGGCATCCTAACCTCCTTGTTTATTCAATCCCCAATGGGAACATGTTGATGGCATCATAACCTCTTCTACTTAAATAGATCTAAAACGCCAACCGATTGATGGGATGATAACCTCCTTTTTGTTAATTGGATCTCCAATGACAACCGGTCAATGGGATCCTACCTCCTTTTTGTTAATTGGATCTCCAATGACAACCACTTGATGGGATCATAACCTCCTTTTTGATAATTGGATCTCCATTGCCAATCGATTAATTGGATCCTAACCTTTTCTTTAAATGATGTCTCTAACAACAACCGATTAATGGGATCCTAACCTCCTTCTTATTAAATGGATCTCTAACGACAACATGTTAAGGGGATACTAACCTCCTTGTTTATTCAATCTCCAATGGCAACAGGTTGTGGGAATCATAACCTCCTTCTATTTAAATGGATCTCAAAAGCCAAGCGGTTAATGGGATCATAACCTCCTTGTTGTCAATTGAATATCCAACGCCAATCAGTTAATGGGATCCTGACCTGCTTTTAGTTAATTGGGTCACCAATGGCAACCGGTTAATGGGATTCTAACCTTATTTTTGTTAATTGGATCTTCAATGACAAGGGGTTAATGGGGTCATAAACTACTTTTTGCCAATTGGATCTCTAATTACAACCGGTTAATTTGATCCTAACCTCCTTTTTGTTAATTGGATCTCCAATGACAACAGGTTAATGGGATCTTAACCTGCTTTTGTTAATTGGATCTCCAATGACAACCTGTTAATGGGATCCGAACCTATTATTTGGTTAATTCGATCTCCAATGACAAGCAGCTAATGGATCATAAACTACATTTTGTCAATTGGATCTCCAATGATAACCGGTTAGTGGAATAATAACCTCCTTTTGGTTAATTGGATCTCCAATGACAATCAATTAATGGGATCCTGACCTCCTTTTTGTTAATTGGAAATCCAATGACAACCGGTTAATGGGATCATAGTCTCCTTTTGGTTAATTAGACCTTCAATGACAATCGGTTAATGGGATCCTTACCTCTTTCTTGTTAATTGAATCTCCAATGATTAGCGGTTAATGGGATCATAAACCACTTTTTGTCAATTGGATCTCCAATGACAACCAGTTAATGGGATCATAGCCTCCTTTTGGTTAATTAGACCTACAATGACAATGGGTTACTGGGATCCTAACCTTCTTTTTGTTAATTGGATCTCCAATGACAATCGATTAATGGGATCCTCCCCTAATTGTTGTTAATTGCATCTCCAATGACAACTAATTAATGGTGTCATAACCTCCTTTTGGTTAATTGGATCTCCAATGACAACGGGTTAATGGGATCCTAACTTCCTTTTTGATAATTGGATCTCCAATGACAACCGGTTAATGGGATCCTAACATCCCTTTTGATAATTGGATCTCCAACGACAACCGGTTAATGGGATCCTAACCTCCTTTTTATTAATTGCATTTCCAATGACAAACGGCTGATGAGATTATAATCTCCTTTTTGTTAATTTGATCTCCAATGACAACCGGTTAATGGGGTTATGACCTCTTTTTTGTTAATTGGATCTCTAATGACGACCGGTTAATGGGATCCTAACCTCGTTTTTGTCAATTGGATCTCCAATTACAATCGGTTAATTGGATCCTCACCTCATTTTTGTTATTTGGATCTCCAATGACAACCGGTTAATGATATCCTTACCTTCTTCTTGTTAATTGAATCTCCAAGGATAATACAGATATAAATAAACAATTAAAAATACCCCACACAGATATTGCAGTGTGTTGTGTACCATTATTTATTTGTCTTTTTGTCATTTCAAATTTGTCATTTTATTGTGCGAAGAGTTTGAAGATTCCAAAGGGGTAATCATAATCCGTATATCGAAGAAGAACAGACAACACAATGGTCAAAAGAAAAAGTACAAAAGGACAAAATACGATCTACAAAACATACATTTATGTACATATAAAACTAAAGATCGAGCAACACGAACCCCGCTAATAACTGGGGACGAACTCAGGTGCTCCTGAAGGCTAATCTAGTTACAAATCCGATGATAAGTCATGAATGAGGAAAGGACCGGGAAGTGCTTACGACAAGTATACAATGTATACCCTCCAAAAGTATTTTTAAATTTTTATCCGGTCTCTGCTATTTGTAGAGATATTATTGGTGTCTTTAATATTTTTGTTTTTATCGTTCATGTATTGAAACAATACACTAACTTTGAGATATTTGCGGGCGTCCTGCATTGGACAGGAAACAAGCTTTTATATGTGAGCTTCTGATTCTTTCTATTGTCATGGTTTCATTTTCTTTTATATTTCTATGTTTATCACACCATTCATTTTTCAGACCGGAAGTGAATTTTTTTATGAACATAGAAATGCAAAAAGTCCATAGCAACCATATATTTTTGGAATCAATAGATCAAGTTCAAGGTCAAATCTAGAGAAAGAGGTTACAATTGTTCTCTGAACAATTGACATTTTAATTATCTTTTATAGTTTTATGTGTCTGCACTGATTTAGGTAGTTACGAAATATTGTCTATATTTAGAGGAGGTACCATTTTCTACAATTGGAGGAAGTACGTTGTCATAGCATTACAGTGTAATATCACACTCTATGAGGTACTACATCACACAAAGGTCAATAAAGGGTATGTTATTTATCGTGTATTCATGGCTTACTCTACCGCTAAATTAGTGACCATGACATATCTGAAAAATTGCAGATTGTAACTCATACAAAATCAATCTATAATTAGAATACAATCTATTATTAGAATACTAATGAATTATTTCCGGTTCTCCAGTTGTACTGTAATATTGTTCTAACTAACTTTAAAGCATGTCCTCTGCAAAATCGTTGGTTTTTTTTTTCTTAAATAATATAAAACATTTCAATGACGAAAGATATATTTATTTCTTATCTAACGTTGATTTTCCTTCCTTTTCAAGAAAAACCTGCAAAAGAAAGAATAATGTTATATAAAACAATTAAAACAAAGAAACAAAACAAAACATACAATACATAATATATTAAAAGGCTAGTATGGAAGACACATGGTATGAAAATGCTGACATCAATACAAAGATACGAGGGAGATGGGAGGTCTATTTAATTTAACATTGACTTAAACCAGCAACAGTAAAACTTACACTCAGTACCGGATTTACACGAAGAGAGACACTAGGCTATTACTATAGGCTCCTCCAAATCTAGCACCCTCCTGACGAGGGCAACATTGACGAGTGGTTAATTTATTTGCATACAGGCGAGAACGATGAAGGGTGTTTAAAATTCTGAAATATTTTGAAATTAAGTGCAACTGTACAAAGAAAATTACTGAAAGGTTGTTCAGAGAGTAAAGTGCGATATGACAGCATATGTATGAAAGTCCAAGGACAGATTCAAAATTAGTATGCGCCTCGGCCGGAGGTCCCATAAATTCTGAGATCCTAGGCTTTAGCTTGCCAAACCTTTAGGTAAATACGCCACTGCTTACACTGTATTACAAATATTTATTTTTTATTTTTCTTTAATTCAAGTATTTGTGAACATTTAAATTAAATAAAAAACTAAGAAATAGTTATTTGGATTTTTAATTATATCGCTGTAAAACATTGTGTATAATTTTTTCCCATGCCTAACATTCATATATATTGCATTTTGTCTTAGTCCCCCCCCATAAAACTAGTTTAATCCTGCCACTTTTAATTGAAGTGTCTGTTCCAAGCCAGGAGAATGAGTGGCCATGTATTTGTTTGTTAGGGTATATATTTACCTCTTTCTACGAACTATCGATTGGATTATGGAACTGTTCCAACTGCGTGGCTTTTGTTTGTTTGTTTGTTTGTTTGTTTGTTTATTTTATTTTTTAAATCTATTATGTCATCTACGAAATAAAATAATAAACTTACAAAAATTACTTTCACATATATACGGACTGGCATAGTTACATCGATGATCATACCATTTACCACCGTAATTATAGGCCATAAAAGCACAATTATAATTTTTGGAATTTGCATTACTAGCTGGAATTGGCAGTCCAGGTACCCAGAACTTATAAATAGGTGCGGTCTGGTCATATATCCACCGCCAGTCACCATTAACTACATCAGTTATACCCAACCAGAAGTGCGTATCTAGATAATAAAAAAAAACGATGTGAAATCATTCCCGAGATCTGGTTTAATAAATTATATAAATTGTAAAAAAAAACATGCATATATGCAATATATAATACAAAATGATCAATTAGATTGGTGCCAAATTAATAAATATATCATATCCTCAGTCCTAAGCACCGAATAATGCATATACTTAGTCTCACCTAACACGGCCACAGGCGCTCGTGGCACGGAATTACCATCCCTTTTTAAACTGGCTGTTTACATATTTATTTTCAATGAATTTTCTTTATTTCTTTATTATGTCATCTCTGTTTCCTTATTTTATCTTGTTCGTGTCTATATTCATACAATCTTATGTTGAACGGACACCATAAAAATATGGATTTTGTTTTTGGCAAATCAAAGAGCACAATTCCAGAATGAAAAGAGTGTTAAATTTCAAAATCGAACTTGGTCTGTCTTTCATGGCCCTTGATCTTACATGCAAAGTTCAAATATGGGGCCTATGGACGGATGGAAATGAGTAAAATGTAATGCCATCCACGACAATGTCATAAACATGTGTAGTATATAAGTTAATCTAATTACTCTTTTGGGTTTTCATTGCTTCCTTGAATACCCAACTCTGTTCGGATGAATCGTCTATCTTCACCAGATACCCACCAATCTCTCTACATCGTCTCTGATAAAGCAATTTACATGATAATACTATATCAATTACCGTTATATCTTCACAAAGAATAATAATTTAATGAATACTCTTTACTTGTTGAAATTGTTACACCTTAAAACTGACGCTCCGATACTGTCCACTCATGACCAGTTGGTAAATACATATGGCTTGATTAATAAAAAAAATGTACCAACCATTGCTTTTCTTTAATCCTCTAAATAACTATTCTGGGTTTATTATGCTTAACGCCACTTTAAACAATATTTCAGTTACCGGTATATCGCAGCGGTCAGTTTTATTGGTGGAGGAAACCGGAAAACCCTGCAATAACTACCAGCCTGCCGCAAATCACTGTCAAACTTTTATTACGAATATACGAAAATGTTTCGAAGTGATTACATCTACGGTCAATTTAATGTGTCCTTCTTGTCCATTTGAAACTATGACGTAGTTTGCACTGTATCAGAAATGACCAAGAGTAAAAACGGCTCAAATACAGCAGGGGCAAATCAGTCAAACAGTGAAACGGTGCTACTTGTATGATGACACTGTAGGTGTCTGGTTAACAGTCACTCGTGCTTTCCAGTTGTTTATGTATATTGCCAATTGCTCGGTTACGTTAGGAATGAGCGATTTCGAAAGCCTGAATGTAAAGTTGTCTGAAACAGACATTATTTTTCTTCTGATTTTAAATGTGTTGGATTGGAACATTATCTGTATGTTGGATGGTGCTTCATTATCTTTCACGTGTTTTATATTATGTTTTTCTAATTAATAAAAGAAACATTCTTCGGGTTGTTTTAAAACCCACAGCTTAGATACCTTTGACAATGTCTTTATAGCAAACAGCTGAAAACAGAGAACATTGGAAAGTTTTCAAAATTTCACCTACTTAATAAATAAAATTCAGGCTTTTACAAACCTCAGCTGTAGTCCATTTCAACGCATCTGTCCCAAAATAATAGCAATGGTCTTTGTACTTTCTCCACTTTCTTCCTATAATTAGTGACTTATTATATTTCAAAGTTGCATGAATCGTAGACCACATGCATATCTTTAATGCCAGTAAAAGGACTGAATATGTACGCCATATTGGACTTTCACATACATGCGATACAAAGATTAGAGAAAGATGTCATGTGAAACTTGTACACAACATAACAATTCTAACTCTATAACATGGATGTAATTAAGACCTAGCATCAGTTCAATATTAAAGATCATGAGTTAAGGTCATTCGCCCTGTAGCCTGAGTTGCAGTACTGACATCGCCTATTATATAGAGTTATTACCATTTACAGCTCATAGACAATGTAATTGTTATTAAGACTAAAGTGTTCCTTCCCCACGCATATGTGACCTTGTCTGATTTTGGCTTTCCAGTTTAGAGGAGACGTTTAAATTATTTCTCTTTTCTATCTGTTGACTATGAGCGTACCTGATTAAGGTTAGTTATTCCATAAACATGTCTTGTGAACTAAATAAACGTTAGAGAATACCGAAGGGGCAATAAAAAACTGGACAATCCAGAGAAGCTGGCAACATGGGGTACATATGACGAATAAAACAAAACAAAAACACAACACAACATGTGTTGGACACCACTATGCACAAATAAACACAAATAGCATAAATAAAACATGCTTCCTCCTACAAACAACTGGAGGTAAAGACGAACCGAACAAACTTGATATTCGTTTTTGATAATTAATCAAGAATTGTCACACGAGGTACGTAAGTAGCTTTTATTTTTCCACATGTCTTAACGCTTAAAAGAAAGTTTTTAAGAAGGAAAAACTGCTATGTGTGTGGTATCCATATTTGACGAACTGCTTGTAATACTTGTATACAAAGTATCGTGCGTGTGTGTGTTGTATATCAGTTACAGTGCATCGTAACCTAATGATATTGCAAATTAAAAGCATTCTAAAGATAATATGTTTCTTTTTTCAAATTCAAATTTTAAAATTAAATAAAGAAAACCTACCTTTGAAATCCTCTTCAATGGCAATCAGATCTTTATCTAAGGTCTTCACTTTTCCATTGATAGTAGTTATCTGACTCTGTAGTGTACTTAATGTCTTACTAATCTGACTCTGTAGCGTACTGACAGTTTTACTGAGGTAGCTTTCTAGGCTCTTCAAAGCATTCCGTGCATTTGTAAAATCTTGTTTTGACTCTGTAGTCAGACATGGTAGAGTAGCCCCATAATCAAATAGAGTTGAAACAACAAAAAGGAAAGTAACCAATCTCATTTCTGAAACATAATGTAAAGTAACCAATGTCATTTCTGAACAAAGTGATTAAACCATTCTCATTTCTGAAACATAAAGTAAAGTAACCAATCTCATTTCTGAGACATAAAGTAAAGAAACCAATGTCATTTCCAAACAAAAATTGAAGTAACTAATCTCATTCTGAAACATAAAGTAAAGTAACCAATCTCATTTCTGAAACAAACAGTAAAGTAACCAATCTCATTTCTGAAATATAAAGTAAAGTAACTAATCTCATTTCTGAAACATGAAGGAAAGTAACCAATGTCATTTCTGAAGCATAAAGTAAAGTAACCAATCTCATTTCTGAAACATCAAGTAAAGTAACCAATGTCATATCTGAAGCATAGAGTAAAGTAACCAATCTCATTCCTAAGCATAAAGTAAAGTAACCAATGGCATATCTCAAACATAGAGTAAAGTAACAAATCTCAATTTTGAAACATAAAGTAAAGTAACCAATCTCAGTTTTGAAACATAAGGTAAAGTGACCTATGCCATTTCTGAAACAAACAGTAAAGTAACCAATCTCAGTTTTGAAACATAAAGTAAAGTGACCTATATCATTTTTGGAACAAACAGTAAAGTCACCAATCTCAGTTCTGAAACATAAAGTAACGTAACCAATCTCAGTTTTAAAACATAAAATAAAGTAGCCATTCATATTGAGTATTTAAAGTGAAGACAATTACAATTCTTAATTTAGTTTGTTCTGCTATGACGAGGTCATGCATAATTATTAATGTAAAAAGTTTCCAGTTTGGATTTTATTTTAAAGAACATTGATTATACATTTTGTGATCCACACAATTACAAAACTTCGCTTATGGGCCCATTGAAGTGTTTTACCACACAAGGGGGATAATTCATGTCATATTCTCATACAACGGGTTCCCTGTATTTTCTATTACTTTTTTTTTCCTTCCAACGACTTAAATGAAAATAAAAAATGTTAGGTTACCAGTTTTAAGTTTGTACTTACTTTTGCTGACATCTACTTTCAAGTGACTTTATGATTTAGTTTGGGATTGGAGAATTCTATATATGTAAATAAAGTCAAGTAATTCAATACATATTACAATGATACAATATACATATAATGACAGCTTGTCACGCAATATATATTTCCAAGAATAATGAATTCGTATTACTATTTATATGCTTCAGTAACTGTGTTTTTCTTGCATATTGAAAAAAAGTATTGAAAGACAGAGGAGTAGCACTTGATCAACAATCTGAAAACCTTAACAACAAGATCCGTTAATGTGGCTCAGCTTAAATATTCCTTAATAAAGGAAGAGGGGGAGAAGCTCCCTTCTCCCATTATAACGGTGTTTTAAGCCCGCTGAACCAGAGGTGGAAAAATATGCAATCCCCTAGAGAATTAAAATGTCTCGCGCCTTTCCCTGCATTAATTTTAAATTTAACTCTCTTGAGTGGAGAAATATCGTAACCCACGGGCAACTGAAGGATAATCTATATTTAGGGGGCGGGGCAATGTTTTTTTTCTGAAAAGAAATGTTTTCCCAATTTTCATAAAAACAAATGCTAGTATATTCATCTGAAAGATGTAAATTAACATAAATAATCTGACCCTGCAGTTCACCGCGAAAATATTGTGCTTAAATTTGAAGAAGAAATACCAATTTGTTATGTGTAAAAAATTATCTGATTTTTTATTTATGCGTAAACAATGTTCTGACTCTGGGTAAACTCCTACCTATAATTTTAAAATTAAATGATCAGTACCTTAATATTACTAGAAAATAACAATAAGACGCCCTTCTTTCGCTTTGTAAACAAAACAGTGGTGTATTTCTTCCATCAATTATACTTTCTGGTCGTAAAAGCAAATGTTGATGAGCTATCGTCTGATCGAATTTGTCAGGATGAATCAGCAGCGTAGCTAGAGGAGATAAGAGGTGGTCCGCCCCGGTCGGCACCTTTGTGGGGGCAGCATTTTTGCGTCTGCTGTGTAAGTCTGCATAGGCTGTATTAAAATAAAAGTGGTTTTAGCGTTGGGAAACTAATCAATTAGAGGACATTTTCGATTTCGAGTAACTTGCACTTTGGCATGAGTATTAAAGCAATTGTAATATTGGTCGAACAATAATCATTATCTAGTGATGTATTCAGATTTTGTTTCTGGTTTATCAGTGTTGACAATGTGAAACCTGTGAACGGACCCAGATGTGTTCTTTTAATACCGAAGCATCTCTGTGTGTGGGAGACGCCATCTTGGTTGTTAGCATATATATATTAGTTGTTTTCCTTGACAGAAGTTCGTTTTAAGGTTTGCGTTGCTCTATTTTTTGTCTTTTGGGTCTTGCGCTTCTGTACAGATGAATTTGTGCGTGGTTCGGTTTTTCTTTGTTGATTCGGATGATTGATTTAGTTACGCCCTAACCAGCTGTTATCGACCAATCGTCTTTTACTTTTGATTTTCAGCTGAACTTGTTTTTCCAACTTACTTTATATTATTCCAGCTTATATACTTTCTTCCTGTCGATTAAATTACCATCAGTATATTATTTTCTTAATGACCTCTCGTATGTTGCATTCTCCGATACTTGACGGTATTGTAAGGTGGTTTTTAGTAAATAGCGTGTACGATGGGTAAAATATAGCGTTTCACCAACAATATTTTTATGTATTTCTTATCACGCAACATGTAGAATCGAATATTTTAAATTGTTTTTCTTCTATGGCAATTTTACCGTCAATGCATAATACTGAACTCATTACTAAATTATTAGTAATATTTTACATGATATTTGGTATACAAAATCAAGTACATCATAACTGCTAACATGGCGGTGATTGTTGTACATATATATACTCTACGAGAGAGTCGCAGTGCATTTGTTGTATTTTTTGGATTGGAGCAATTTCATGAGATGTCCAGGGCGGCACACACTCTAGCTACACCACTAGAATGAATGACAGTACAGCCAATCTGCGTTGCATAAATTATGTGCGACCTCGCTGGCAAGCGTAACTGTTCCAGACCATACGCGTATTTGGACCGTACGCGTATTTTTATCAAAATACCTACACGGTCGGACCGTACGCGAACGAACGAACCATACACGTACGGTCTGCCTAGTCTTAAGAGATTATCGAGGCTTCAAAAATATTTTACAGATCAACGTTATTCGAATCTAAAAGATATTAAAAAAAAGTTAATTATCGCAGTTGTACAATTTAGAAATAAGTATAATTTAATCTATTACAAACTTACATGTCTTGAATTTAGCATGTTCGTAATAAGTGAATTCTGCTCACTCGCATTTAACAAAATAGTTTGAAATTGAATAAAGGTTTTAAAGTAATCGTCAGTAAACAAAATGTGGGAAGAAATATTTGACGCATATTTAGGTCGAATACATGTTTGACACAGACGGAGACTTACAGACTGGAACTGAGACCGACTCACAGACAGAAACTGAGACCGACTCACAGACAGAAACCGAGACTAACTCGCAGACAGAAATCGAGACGGATTCACATACCGATGAACAAACAGGTTCACAGACACGAACTGTAACTGACGCACAAATTGAGCCTGGCAGTACCCGCTGGGATTCGATGGTCGACTTAGCTGCTCACAGATTAACGTGTTTTCCGTTATGGCTGACGTATAAAGTAATAATAATTATGATAAATGTAATTTGTAAAACTCAATAAGAGTTTATGATATAATGTTAGTATTGAAAAAACCCATATGGTCTAAATACCCGTATGGTCCAGCTCGTACTAGACCGTATGAGTATACTCATACTGTCGGAACGTACGCGTACGGTCGGACCATACGCGTATGGTCGGACTGTACGAGTATACTCATACGGTCCGGACCGTACGCGTATGTTCCAAATACGCATATGGTCTGGAACATAGCTATAAATTACCGCCTTTTTCATCAAAGTGTACTATCGCATTTGTACTGTTAGACATATCAAAATCGAAATAATTCATGGAGGCGATACTGTGTTGTGAGCTTCAACATGGGTTGGCAGGATAGTAAGTTTTAGCCTTCGCTTTCACTCAGAATAAAATACCAATATACTGCCAACCCATGCCAAAACTCACAACACAGTATGACTTCCATGAGTTATTTCTTAATTAAAGGAAACTGCCAATTATGAAAGATGCTTTAATTTCCATAAAGACAGGAAGGATAGACAATCGATAGGGAAATGGTTGCCACAAACATCCACGCCTAATAAACTGATATCAGGGGTAATTGTAACTTGCCTTGAAAATTACTTGCAAAAGATGTAGCATTCTCAAAACACGAAGTACTCGTTTACATTCATCCTAAGTACGAGTTGTCTGTTTGATTCTTTCCCTACAGCTAGTGGGACTACTATGTTATATGTCCAAGTCCATAGCCACAGACATGCCGCGAGTCTCATCAGCGTCTGTAATTGATTTTCGGATGAGTAATTGTGTTCATTTTGGAACATATATTCCTGATATTAGTAGAGATATCAAGCTTTCAAGTGAACAGGATAATGTTTCATTGTTACCCTGCATGGTAACTAGTATATATATGGATGTCGGTCATTTTCTGCAATGGTTGTTACCGTACCCTGTGATTGAAAAAAATCAACCACTCGGGGATAAGTGTTCGGGGAAAGACATTTATGTTGATGACTTTTTACTCATTAATTGTACATACCTATGGGTTTCAGCACTATATGAGTTTAACATGACTTCAATGGCAAAGGTCGTATAACCGGATGTTGTGTTTTGAAGCAACAAATGTACCAAGCAATTTCGATCCAGGTGACCAAGAACTATCAAATGCTGTGTTCCTAACCGGAAGTCACACTTGTAAGAAACCTGAAATGAAAATGTCCATAACAACCATATATATATTTTTGGAATCAAGAAAACATATGCTATCGCTGCTATCCCAATGAACTGGCAATAAAGAATGCCATAGCTCTAGGTATGATTCATAGCTTGATCCACGCCCAGAAATTGACAATGGACCGATCTTGATTGAAACATTACGACAAAAGAGATGATTTGGAAATTTTCTTCGTGAACTTTCCATTTAGATGTACCAACATTCCAGTAGCACTACACCTGTAGTATATATCTCTAAGTTGATTCGATATTCCAGAGCGTATGGTTCCTATCATGATTTTCTGATAAAGGGCTCTTAGTGGTTAAGTTGAAGTTATCACTTCGAAAGTGTTACGGTCGCCAACATGACTTGATTAACCGCTACAGAATATCTGTGTCACAAATGACTACAGTTATGTTCCATTTGTCATAATCACAATGTGATTCTTTCGTCATCGGGTTTGTAACAAGTGATTGAGTGATTGTTGGTTAGCGTCAATTCATCAATTTTTCAGCAATATCATGGCGAAAACAAGTCAATTTTCAAAGAGATGATGATAAGGTCCACTTTGTTCTAGGCCAACACGCTCATTTGGATTTTTATAGTGCTAGCTCATTGAAACAACAGTCTGCGGATAGACATGTCGCTCCACTCGGACACATTATTCTAATTCCAACGCCTTGATGATACGTGCTTAGCGGAGAAGCAACACATACAAATTTTATAGTCTTTGGTTAGACCTGACCGAGGCTCGAACCCACGATCTACCGCACTCGAGGCGAGCACGCTAACCATTACACCACCAATGCGGTGTTTGCAACAAGAGTAACACGACGAGTACCACATGTGGAGCAAGAACTGATTACCCTTCCGGAGCACCTCCAGGTTCGCCCCCGTGTGTTAGTGGGGTTCATTTTGCCCAGTCTTTAGTTTTTTTTGTGGTTGATATTGTAGATCATAGTTTGTTACCTTTGTCCTTTTTACCTTTGGCCATTTGTTGTCAGTCCCTCTGCCATTTTTTGCTTCCATTTACTCTTTTGATATTTTCCAACTTTTCCTATCACCAGACTTTTAACTAGTGTAACTAGTTGTGCCGGAACAACCTACCCTTCCGGAGCACCTGAGTTCACTCCTCGCTTAGTGGGGTTCGTGTTGCTCAGTATTTAGTATTCTGCGTACTTGTTTTTGTAGATCATAGTTAGTTACCTTTGTCCTTTTTCCTTTGGCCATAGTGCTGTTTGTTCTGCGATTTTTGTTTGCTTCCATTTACCCTTTAGTGAGGTTCGTGTCGCTCAGTATTTAGTATTATGTGTAGTATTTTGTCAACCCTTTGTTTGTCTATCCGTTCTTTTGCGTTTGGCCAATATACACTTCTGATTACTTTTTAATAACTCTAAAGTTTTCTTTTTTTTATCACATGCAGTTCTGTCTTAACGCATGGGCACGCTGGACAATTGCCCTTGGACCCCATGAGCATTAGAGCCCCATGCTAATATATGTATGTTGTCTACAACATGTTTTTAATGTTTTAACACTGATTTTGTACAAATACAATAAATATATGTTTAATTTTATTGATATTTACAGTTTTATCTCTGTCAGAATTTATGTAATGTATTGAACCCAGTGCACCGCTTTTCATGGTGTCTATAATGCTACTTAGACGGCCTTGATCACACGGTGCAATTGTCAGACCGAAAGTGACATTTTTATGAAACTGGTAGTGTAAAAACTTACTAGCAACCACATGCTGGTACATTAAAGCACAGTGACAACGGTGTAAAATGACGAATTCACAAGTTGCAGCAGAGGTCGGTATAAGATGTATTAATTTATTATGATCTAGAAACATATTCTTCAATAGGAAACTATGCACAGTTGATCGACGATGTGTGTAAAATGTTATATTTTGTTCAATTAGTCATATATAAACCATATCGTTGTAACTTTAAATGAAAACTATCATAAAAGCATTGCCTTAAAAAATATTGATGCATGTTGTCCTTTATTTGAGGCTATTTGATTACCGAGTGTTGACTTTAGACCCGAATTCTAGATCAACGCAGTGAAAAATGGAATTTGTACAACGCAGATACAACAATGCGCATTGAAATGTTTGCTATTTGTCGTGTGGTTGATAGTTTCAGTGTCAGATAAACAAATAATAGACTTATTTTCTATGGACTAATTATTACCAACACTTAAACAATAACAATTACATGTATTTATGATACTAAGTAATCTCAATCATGTGTTCTGCTTATAGTCAATACAACATTGTGTACAATACAATCATGATTACGACAACCCTCTATTCAACAATAGAGACATGAATTTAACCGACATCGGAAAATATTAAAAATGCATTTTACACGAGTTTTAATTAAAGAGAGATGCAAAGACCAGTTTGACCTAAGAACAAAATAAAATGTTTGTCATCAACATACAATAATTTTACAAAACCTTGGAAACTATATTGTCCCTTAATTCAGTAAACATGACTTGGAGAAAAACATTTCCTTTGGTTGAACATACATAAAAGACGGAGATTTGTGGTTAAACCACAATGTACACGAACAGTTAGATGTACACCAAACATGTGTCACCGTTTGCAAAAAAAACAAGAAAAAAACCCAACAACAACAACAACAGCTAACACCAGGTCCAAACGGAAAAATAGAAGACAAAAATATCGTGGACAGTTACACCAGCGAAAACTCTACCTAAATTATCAGAAATAAATATATACGTGTAATTCAAAAGTAATTGAGGACACTTTTAGTTTGCTACCAGGCTGAAGCTAGCTACCAATTTCTAGCGACCACTAAGCTAGCGACCAATAAGACGATATGTTTCAAAACCAAAAATATTAAGAAGAGTTAAATGTACTCTTAAAGATTTCTAGCGACCAATACCAAATATATTAGTCAACAAAAGAAACGATACAAAGAATGTTTTATATATATTTTTATTTTAAGACCAAAACAATCGTTTATTATCATTAACGTCAATGTTTGAGTCAAACGCTTTAGTCCTCACAAAGCAAACAATAACATCCTGTTCCGTTACCGAAAAATTCCGGAAAGTCAATTTTCCGTCCCATGATCGAGTTTGCGGTAATCGAATTAGGCATTTGAATCATCTGCGGACATTAATTGTGCTGTCAACAAAAGTAAGCAAATTGCCATTCTGAAAATTTTAATTTTCACAAGAACGTCGATGCCACAGCTCTGTCAAAATGTCCGTGAGCCATCGGTGGGTATTGTTCAGGCTGTATTTACTCACCAGGCCGTTGCAGACCACTTTAATGTGTCTAGAATAACAATTTCAAGGCTAATAATTCGGCTGCGACAAACAGGTAGGACGAACGACAGACCCCGTAGCGACAGGCCGTGTGTGACGTCACAACGTCAAGACATACATTTACGCCTTATTCATCTACGGAAATGTATGATAACGGCTGCAGACACTTCCCATAGAACACCTGCTCTAGCAAACGTCCGAATGTCAGATCCGACTGTTCGCAGAAGACTACGTGAATGTGGTATCCTTAAACAACGCCATATGACCACGGGACTAGCCTGGGCTCATGCACGCTGAAGTTGGAGGCTTCACACTCTTTTAGTGATAACTCCCGATTTTCACTTCGTTTAAGCGATGGACGTTGGGAACTTTTTACGGATCAGTGTGTGTACATGTCCGACCGTTTTGGAGGCGGAAGTGTTATGGTATGGGCTGTAATTTTTCATGATGGTCGCACTCAGCTCGAAATTGCTCAAGGAACATTGAATGTTGTAAAATACAGAGACGATATTCTTGATTATAACGTTCTGCCTTTTCTGCAACAGCGAAACTTTGATCACGTCTTTCAATATGACAATGGAAGATGTCACGTGGCTCGTGTTTGTCATGACTTTCTAAACCAGAATCATATCCGTGTTCTTCCTTGGCCGGCATTATCACCTGATCTTTCACCAATTAAACATTTATGGGATGAACACGGTAGACGTTTTCGCCGCCGTCAAAATACACCGGAACCACTACAGGAGCTGCGTGACGCACTTGTGCACGAGTAGAACAACATCACACAAGCCTTTATCCAACAATTGATTGGTTCTATGCGTCGGATATGCGAAGCTATCGTTGCTGCAAGAGGTTGTCGCACACGTTATTGAACTCCGCAAACCTCCATACTGCATGACAATTTCTGTCTGTCAATGATTTACTCTGATATTGATGTTGAGAAATGTTGTTGATATTGCTTTATTTTTTATCCCATATGAATCTAAAATATACGATTTTTGTCGCTTTTGTAAAAAAAATACCATATTGAGCATCAAACCCTTGCATCGTTTCTTTTGTTGACTAGTATACATTACTGTAAATGCCTATTCAGCACATTGAATCGACATCAGGACACACATTAAATATTTATGGAGCACCCTCCCCCGATAATACAAAGTTGACATTTAATACCCTATGTGGACCTAAGTTGCAGAACCCAACACAGTCACTCAGATGAGTAAACGACCCGGACAATACATTTTATGTTCTATTTCACATGGTCACCCGAACCCATAACATTTCTTTTCTTTACTGGGCTAAATAACGAGGAGACACATATTTTGGATGGGGAGCTGGGCAAGAACTTTGCCGTCTGGAATTTTACATATGATATTAATTACCCCCACCCTCCCCCCAATGTTTTTTTTTTTTATTGAAGTTGACATTTGACACCCTGTTGTGGGTTTGAGGTGCAGATATCCACCCAAGTCCATATATCTAGTTTTCTTTTCTATTTTAATTCTATATGTTTGTAATTTGCAGGCATGTACTCTGGGAGTGAATGAAAATAAATGTTAGTGTTTGAACTTGGTAACGATTTGATCTTGATTTCGTGTATGAAAAACGCTACTGTGACAAATAATTGAGGCGACTGTCAATTTTCCTTTTTTGGCCGTAAATCATTGTCCCATTCATGGCATTTCGATTCCTTCCGTTCAGAGGATAAATATGCTTTGAACGACAACTGAAAGAAGCGAATAATTGCTTCTTTCTTTGTGTTAAACGTTACTATTCACAGTAGGAATAAAAATAAAAGTTCGATAATTCCAACAGAATATTGGAGGCAGACTAGCTTTGGTCCGTATGAGCATTGATAACGCGTTCTTGACAGAGCATGACACAA
The DNA here is from genome assembly GCA_002080005.1 of Gigantidas platifrons. NCBI lineage: Eukaryota > Metazoa > Mollusca > Bivalvia > Mytilida > Modiolidae > Gigantidas > Gigantidas platifrons. Next base: position 523,582 of record MJUT01049277.1, on the reverse strand, counting down.
AATTGTGTCGATCAAGCAAAAAAAATATATTTAAAAAAGGTTTTATTGCATTTTTTCAAGGTTAGCAGTCCTCGAATTGAAAATTTTAATTTACTGGTCTGAATCGAATTCTTGAATTTATTTATATATAGTTCTAAATAAAGATATACTGGCAGGTTTTGTGCCAGAAGACCGGTGCTCATCGTGATGACTGGGTTAGTCAGTGTAAATTAAAGCGAAAAGAAACGACTAAAGCTAGAAAAACCTCCTTAGAAGTCAAAAGTCACCCAATTCACTTTCGGCAGGTGGACCTATCTATTGTATACAGAACACATAGAAACATAGCTGATAAATCCCTGTGATAGACATATAATTCTTACACAGAGGATAAAGTAATTTTCAATTTTCACCG
>MJUT01049277.1:464334-502315 GCA_002080005.1 Gigantidas platifrons | reverse complement strand
TTCGTGTATCGTTCGTTTGTTTCGTGTATCGTGTGTTCGCTTCGTGTATCATGCGTTCGTGTCGTGTGTCGTGCGTTCGTTTCGTGTATCGTGCGTACGTTTCGTATATCGTGCGTTTTTCGTGTCGTTCGTGTGAAGCGTTCGTTCGTTTTCGGTTCGTTTCGTTTGCGTTTTACGTTCGTTTGCGTTTCGTGCATAGTGTAAACTTATACGATCCAGGGTCTGTATGTCATTGCATTATTTATTGTAGTGTTATGTTATTTTATTGTTCACTGTAGTGTTATGTTATTTTATTGTTCACTGTAGTGTTATGTTATTTTATTGTTCACTGTAGTGTTATGTTATTTTATTGTTCACTGTAGTGATATGTTATTTTATTGTTCACTGTAGTGTTATGTTATTTTATTGTTCCCTGTAGTGTTATGTTATTTTATCATTCACTGTAGTGTTATGTTATTTTATTGTTCACCCCTGGTTATTAGTGGGGTTCGTGTTACTATATATTTAGTTCTATGTGTATGTTTTGTTGATCGTTGTTTGTCATTTTGTCCTTTTTTCTTTTGACCATTGTGTTGTCTGTCCTTCGAATTACGGATTCTGATTATCTCTCTGGTATCTTCAAACTCTTCTTATTGTTGTTTGGTACAAGTGATGGTTGTCAAATTGTTTTATTTAATTTCTTTAGACATTTTGTTATCCATCATGACTGTGAAGTCAATACACTTTTTTCAGTCAATGCATAACACTAAGCTGCGTTAGGGAGACCGATGAGATAATCAAGAATAGACAATCCAGAGATATTGGCAACGTTGGCCACACAATGTACAGGACAAATACATGTTAGTGAAAACCGATGGGACAATCAAGAATAGACAATCCAGAGATATTGGCAACGTTGACCACACAATACACAGGACAAATAAATGTTAGAGAAAACCGATAGGACAATCAAGAATGGACAATCCAGAGATATTGACAACGTTGACCACACAATACACAGGAAGTAGACGTTTAAAAAACAAAGGATATTTCATAAAACTAAAAAGATAAACAACACGGACACCACCAACATAAAACCGGGGATGAACCCAGATGCCCGAGAAGCAGTTTCCATTTCTATGGTAGCAGGGATAATACCATTGGCCTTAGATTTGACTTTTTGTTAATATTTTTCAAAGTTAGATGATTAAAAGTTCAACTATGAAAATCTAATGTGTCTGATTTATTGACATTGAGTTTTGACCAATAATTGTATCTGTTAACTTTTCGAAGGAAGCAATGAGCCTGAAGGAGGCGTGGAATTCTTGGATGATGCCAACATCTAGAGGCGAGGTTCATGAGTTTAACATTTTGATTTATTTCATCGAAAATGCTATAAGGATATTGGTGCAATTGCTTAGCGGTTACATCTTTCTTTTCGTATTCTAAGTAATAAGGGCTTCCATTTAGCCTTCCATGAGGTTACTCTTCTTTTGAAGTTATCATGTCCTTTCGATTAAGTAAGTAAAAACAGGCAACTTAACGTCCCAAACCATTTTCATCATTTGACATCCTTTACCTTTTACGGTTTCCGAATTATTCTGAAAAATGTTCAATGTCATCGAAGAAGGTCATCCATGACAGTGGACCTTCAATATATTTTCTATTTAACATTCATGTGGTATGATTTGGTGTAGATCACAGGTCCCTACATTAGTTAACGATTCCAGCAGTATCTACAAAACGAGGAACCATCTCTCACCTCAAGCCGTTTAAAAAGACCATTCGGTAATTGGATCTCCATCGGCAACCAGTTAATTCGATCCTAACCTCCTTCTTGTTAATGAGTTCTCCAACAACAACATATTAATGGGTTCCTAGCTTTCTTCTTGTTAATTGCATCTCCAACGACAATCGGTTTATGGGATCCTAACCTCCTTCTTGTTAATGAGTTCTCCAACAACAACTGGTTAATGGGATCCTAGCCTCTGACCTGTTAATGAGTTCTCCAACAACAACTCGTTAATGGGCTCCTCACCTCCTTCTTGTCAATTAGTTTCCCAACAACAACAGGTTAATGGGACCCTAACCTCATTCTTTTTAATTGGGTTTCTAACAACAACCGGTTAATGAGATTACAACCTTCTTTTTATTAAAGAGATCCCAACGGAAACCGGGAAATGTGTTCCTAACCTTCTTCTTGGTAAATGGATCTCCAACGACAATCGCTTAATGGAATCCTATCCTCCATCTTGTTAATAAATCTCCAATGACAACTGGCTAATGGGATCCTAGCCTCCATCTTGTGAATTGGATCTCCCAGGACAACCGGTTGATGGGCTCCTAACCTTCTTCTTGTTAATGAGTTCTCCAACAACAACTGGTTAATGGGATCCTAGCCTCTGACCTGTTAATGAGTTCTCCAACAACAACTCGTTAATGGGCTCCTCACCTCCTTCTTGTCAATTAGTTTCCCAACAACAACAGGTTAATGGGACCCTAACCTCATTCTTTTTAATTGGGTTTCTACCAACAACCGGTTAATAGGATCCCAACCTCCTTCCTATTAAATATATCCCCAACGGCAACCCGGAAATGGGATCTTAACCTCCTTCTTGGAAATTGAATCTCCAACGACAATCGGTTAATGGGATCTTAACTTCATTCTCTTTAATTTGGTCTCTACATACAACCGGTTAATGTTATCATAACCTCCTTCTTATTAAATTGACCCCCAACGGCAACCAGGAAGTAGGAATTTAACCTCCATCTTGTTAATTGGATCTCCAAAGACACTCGCTTAAAGGTAACATAATCTCCTTCTTGTTAATAGATCTCAAACGACAACCTGTTAATGGGATCCTAACCTCCTTGTTTATTCAATCTCCAATGGGAACATGTTGATGGCATCATAACCTCTTTCTATTTAAATATATCTCAAACGACAACCTGTTAATGGGATCCTAACCTCCTTGTTTATTCAATCTGCAATGGGAACATGTTGATGGCATCATAACCTCCTTCTTATTAAATGGATGATCTCTAACGACAACATCTTAATGGGATCCTAACCTCCTTGTTTATTCAATCTCCAATGGGAACAGATTGATGGCATCATCAACTCCTTCTATTTAAATAGATCTCAAACGCCAATCGGTTAATGGGATCATAACCTCCTTTCTGTTAATTGGATCTCCAATGACAACCGGTTAATGGGATCCTAACCTCCTTGTTTATTCAATCTCCAAGGGCAACAGGTTATTGGAATCATAACCTCCTTCTATTTAAATGGATATCAAACGCCAACCGGTTAATTGGTTCATAACATACTTGTTGTCAATTGGATATCCAATGCCAACCGGTTAATGGGATCATAACCTTCTTTTTGTTCAATGAATCTCCAATGACAAGCGGTTAATGGAAACCTGACCTCATTTTTGTTAATTGGATCTCCAATGACAACCGGTTAATGGGGTCCTAACCTCCTTTGTTTTAATTGGATCTCCAATGACAACTGGTTAATGGGATCGTAACCTCCTTTTTGATAATTGGATCTCCAATGACAACCGTTAATGGGATCCTAATTTTTTTTTGTTAATTGGATTTCCGATGACAACCGGTTAATGGGATCCTAATATCCTTTTAGTTAATTGGATCTCTAATTACAAGCGGTTAAGGGGACCATGACCTCCTTTTTGTTAATTGGATCTCCAATGACAACAGGTTAATGAGAACGTAACCTCCTTTTCGTTAATTGGATCTCCAATGACAACCGGTTAATGGGATTCTAATCTCCATTTTGTTAATTGGATCTCCAATGACAATCGGTTAATGGGATCCTAACCTTCTTTTTGTTAATTGGATCTCCAATGACAACCGATTAATGAAATCTTAACCTCCTTTTTTTAATTGGATCTCCAATGCTAACCGATTAATGGGATCATAACTTCCTTATTGTTAATTGGATCTCCAATGACAATCGGTTAATGGGATCATAACCCCCTTTTTTGTTAATTAGATCTCCAATGACAAGCGGTTAATGGGATCATAAACTACCTTTTGACAATTGGATCTCCAATGACAACCGGGTAATGGGATCAAAACCTCCTTTTGGTTAATTGGATCTCCAATGACAACCGGTTAATGGGATCCTCATCTCCATTTTGTTAATTGGATCTCCAATGACAATCGGTTAATGGGATCCTAACCTTCTTTTTGTTAATTGGATCTCCAATGACAACCGTTTAATGAAATCTTAACCTCCTTTTTTAATTGGATCTCCAATGCTAACCGATTAATGGGATCATAACTTCCTTATTGTTAATTGGATCTCCAATGACAATCGGTTAATGGGATCCTAACCCCCTTTTTTGTTAATTAGATCTGCAATGACAAGCGGTTAATGGGATCATAAACTACCTTTTGACAATTGGATCTCCAATGACAACCGTTAATGGGATCAAAACCTCCTTTTTGTTAATTGGATCTCCAATGACAATCGGTTAATGGGATCCTAACCTTCTTTTTGTTAATTGGATCTCCAATGACAACCGGTTAATGAAATCTTAACCTCCTTTTTTAATTGGATCTCCAATGGTAACCGATTAATGGGATCATAACCTTCTTATTGTTAATTGGATCTCCAATGACAACCGGATAATGGGATCCTAACCCCCTTTTTTGTTAATTAGATCTTCATTGACAAGCGTTAATGGGATCATAAACTACCTTTTGTCAATTTGATCTCCAAGGGCAACCGGTTAATAGGATCAAAACCTCCTTTTTGTTAATTGGATCTCCAATGACAACCGGTTAATGGGATTCTGACCTCCTTTTTGTTAATTGGATATCCAATTACGACCTGTTAATGGGATTCTAACCTCCCTTTTGTTAGTTTGATCTCTAATTACAATCGGTTAATGGGATCCTAACCTCCTTTTATGAATTGGATCTCAAATGACAGCCGTTTATGGGATCACAGTCTCCTTTTTGTTAATTGGATCTCCAATGACAACCGGTTAATGGGATTCTGACCTCCTTTGTGTTAATTGGATCTCCAATGACGACCTGTTAATGGGACCCTAACCTCCTTTTTGTTAATTGAATCTCAAATGACAACCGGGTAATGGTATCCTGAGCTGATTTCTGTAAACTGGATATCCAGTGACCACCGGTTAATGGGATCCTAGCCTCCTTTTTATTAATTGAATTTCCAATACGACACCTCATTTTTGTCAATTGGATCTCCAATTACACCTTTTAATGGGATCCTGACCTCCTTTTTGTTAACTGGATCTCTAATGACAACCGGTTAATGGGATTCTGACCTCCCTTTTGTTAATTGGATCTCCAATGACAACGAATTAATGGGATCCTAGCCTCATTCTTGTTAATTTGATCTCCAATGACAACCGGTTAATAAGATCCTTACCTCCGTCTTGTTAATTGAATCTCCAAGGACAATATAGATATAAACAAACAATTAAAAATACCCCGCAGAGATATTGCAGTGTGTTGTGTATCATTATTTATTTGTCTTTTTGTCATTTCACATTTGCCATTTTATTGTGAGAAGAGTTTGAAGATTCCAAAGGGGTCATTTGAATCTGTATATCGAAGAAGAACAGACAACACAATGGCCAAAAGAAAAAGTACAAAAGGACAAAAAACGATCAACAAAATATACATTTGTGTACATATAAAGCTAAAGATCGAGTAACACGAACTCCATTCGAAACTGGGGACGAACTCAGGTGATCCGGAAGAGTAAGCAATTCCTGCTCCACTAGTGACACCCGTCGTGTTAATCTAGTTACAAACCCGGTGATAAGTCATAAATGAGGAAAGGACCGGGAAGTGTTTACGACAAGTTGTCCCTCGTTCTTTGATTTACGTCTTTCGGATTACTATGTATACCGCTCAAAAGTATCTTTCAACTTTTATCCGGTCTCAGCACTATGTGTAGAAATATTATTGGCGTCTTTAATATTTTTGTTTTTCCCGTTCCTGTATTGAAACAATACACTAACTTTGAGATATTGGCGGACGTTCTGTACTAGACAGGAAAAAAGCTTTTATTTGTGAATAAGGGTAATAACAAAATTACCGAACACAGAGCAATCTTCCAAAGGGAAAGTCAAATCTCATAAATCAATAAACAGACAGAATCAGTCAACAACCGGGAAACTGGGAAACTGCAATGGCCCTGAGTTGGTACAGGCATTTCTAAAGAAATGGTGGATTGAATCAGATTTTACGGCGCCAACCTCTCGCTTCCATTACGGTTCAAAGGTTCCGGTTGTCACTATAACAGCATTTATAACAATACTGGAACAAAATAGGTAAAATAGTAATCAAACAGTACTAAATTCAGTTAGGAAGGTATCTAATATATCTCGTGAACCATCACCATCAATAACTATGAGTCCTTTGACGTATTTTAATCACGACAGTAAATGACAAAAACATTTTTACGTCACACATTCACAGAAAATATTTTTGACATTGTAACCACGTATACCAAATCCTTATCTTTATACATTTTCACTATATGAAAATGTATCCTTTACCATTGTATCTGCAGAGACAAATATATTCCGACAAGATCTTTATATCGAAATATAACCTTTTTAAGAGGTCGAAAAAGGCGAATCTTTTTAATAGCCCTGATCCTGTAGCCTGTTTTTCAGACAAAGATGACGCTTCAAGAAATCCTAAATATTTCTATTGTCATGGTTTCATTTTCATTTATATTTCCATGTTTATTACACCATCCACTTTTCAGACCGGAAGTAACATTTTATGAACATAGAAATGCAGCCATATATTTTTGGAATCGGGAGATCAACTACTGTCAAGTACAAGGTCAAATCTAGGGAAAGAGGTGACAATTGTTCAATTAACTTTTTAATTATCTTTTATATTTCTATGTGTCTGCACTGATTTAGGTAGTTACGATTGTCTATATTTAGAGGAGGTACCATTAACTATAATTTGAGGAGGTACACTGCCCTAACATTACAGAGTAATATCACACCCTATGAGGTATTGCATCACACCAAGGTCAATAAAGGGTATGTTATTTATCGTGTACTTATGGCTTACTCTACCACTAAATTAGTGACCATGACATACCGGTATCTGAAAATTTCCATATTGTAACTCAAACAAATTCAATCTATTATTAGAATACAATCAATAATTATAATACCAATGAAGGACTTCCGGTGCACTAATTCTACTGTAAATATCTCTTTTACCTAAATTTAAAAGAATTGTTGGATAGTCCTTTTTTTTCTTTTATTAAATAATACAAAACCATTTTAATGACGAAAGATATATTTATTTTTTATCTAACGTTGATTGTCTTTCCTTTTCAAGAAAAACCTGCAAAAGAAAGAATAATGTTATCTATGATAATTAAACAAAAGAAACAAAGAAAAACAACCATACAATACATATTTTATTAAAAAATGCCAACCAAAAATGGGAGCTCTTTTTAATTGAACAATGATTTAAAACAACAGCAGTAAAACTTACACTCAGTGCCGGATTTAGACGAAGAGAAGCACTAGGCAATTACGATATCTACCACCCTCATGACTAGGGAACATTGGTTAATTTATTTGCATAGAGGCGAGAACGATGAAGGGTGTTTACAGTTCTTCAGTATATTGAAATTAAGTGCAACTGTACAAAGAAAATAACTGAAAAGTTGTTTAGAGAGTACATTGCGTTATGACAGCATATGTATGAAAGTCCAAGGACAGAGTCAACATTAGTATGCACCTTGACCGGAGGTCCCTTAAATTCTGAGGCCTTAGACTTCAGCTTCCCAAACCTTTAGGTAAATCCGGCACTGGTTACACTACTTTACAAATAATATTTTATTTTTCTTTAATTCAAGTAATTGTGAACATTCAAATTAAATAAAAAATTAAGAAATAATTATTTGGATTTTTAATTAAATCCTTGTAGATAAACAACAAAACATTGTGTATACGAGGGGGAATGTGCGGTCTACTTAATTTAACATTGATTTTAACCAACAACAGTAAAACTTACACTCAGTGCCGGATTTAGACGAAGAGAGACACCCTAGGCTATTACGATACACCCCTCCCAATCTATCACCCTCACGACTAAGGCAACATTGACGAGTGGGTAATCAATTTGCATACAGGAGAGAACGATGAAGGGTGTAAAAATGTCTGCAATATTCTGAAATTAAGTGCAACTGAACAAAACATTACTGAAAGGTTGTTCAGAGAGTACAGTGCGCTATGACAGCATATACATATGAATGTCCAATGACAGAGTCAAAATTAGTATGCACCCCGGCCGGAGGTTCCTTAAATTCTTTATACATCCCAATCTGATTAAAATCAGATCTCTCACTTGCTCCCCCTTTTCTGATATGTCGCGGAGTGGGAGATCTGAAGAAATCCCATTACGGGTCACATGTGAATGACCCAATGACATGACCTTTTTCGTCCAATGACAATTCAGCTTCCGAGATCATGAAAGCGTAATATTCTAATAATAAACTGCTCCGATATGCAGTCCGTCTTCTCTAACAATGATTTGATCATTTCTTGCTGCTCTCTTTTCAACGTTTCAACAGAAAACTGTGTGCAAATTGATTTCAGCACATCTTCATATTTATCATCCGCCATCTTTTCGACAAAACTGAAGCGTTGTTTGCTACGAGTAATCTGATTGGACGAATAAGTTCACAACCCGTAATTACCATATCATTTAATATTCATGACATCGGGTCATTCACATGTGACCCGTAATGGGATTTCTTCAGATCTCCCACTCCGCGACATATCAGAAAAGGGGGAGCAAGTGAGAGATCTGATTTTAATCAGATTGTATACATGTATTTGTTGTATGATAAATAATAATAAAGGTCGTTGCAACAAAGAAATTGTAGCGAGTCACTCTTCCTAATATCCTTGTTTGTCTTTGAGAAGATCGAAGCTGAAAATAAACAACAAAAGATTGTGTATCATTTCTTCCCATGCTTAATATTCATATATATATTGTATTTTGTCTTAGTTTTTTCCCATAAAACTAGCTTAATCCCGCCACTTTTTATTGAAGTGTCTGTTTCTAGGAGAGTGAGCGGTCATGTATTTGTCTGTGAAGGTATATATTTTGCCTCTTTCTGTGATATTTCGATTGGATTATGGAACTGTTCCAACTGTGTGATTTTTGTTTTTTTTTTTTCATTTTATTTTTTTAATCTATTGTGTTATCTACGAAATAAAATAATAAACTTACAAAAATTACTTTCACATATATACGGACGATTACTGGCACATGAATAATCAAACCATCTTCCATAGCTATGACTGAGCATAATAACACAATTTCTATTTTTTGAATTTGCATTACTAGCTGAATGTGGCTGTCCGGGATACCAGAACTTATAATTAGGTGTGGTCTGGTCATATGTCCACCGCCAGTCTCCATTAACTACATCAGTAATACCCAGCCAGAAGGCTTTTTCTAGATAATAAGAAAAAAAAACTATGTGAAGTCATCGCCAACATTGTGGTTCGGTAAATCAGCTAGTTTAAACGCACACACATGCATACACATACACAATATATAATCCCCGGGTTGAAAAAAATGTCGGCTTTTAATTGGTCAATGACCCGTTGGTACAAAATCGATGCACCTGGCGTGTAGCCCATGTAACGTCACCGAAGGTCTTTACGTCAAACTTAAAAAAATCACAGTGTTTTGCATTCTACAAGGAGAAGGGATGACGAAAATCCAGAGGAAAAAAACAATACGAAAAACATCCTTATAAATACAAAAAAAAAAAAAAAAAAAAAACGAACCAAAAGAAAACAAACAAACAAACAAACAATAACAATGCAGCAAATTACATGAGCAATTTAAAGGCATACAGGCTATGCTGTCTGAATTGAATTGTTTTTGTTTATATCAAAAGTTGTCAATATTCGATGTTTTATACTAATAAAATGTTCTGAACAAAAAGCCCGGTTTAGAAATATGCTATAATGTCGTAATTAGTGAAACGAATTTGAATGTCTGTTGGTGGAATCACAATAATGTATGTGGTGGAATCGAAATTAACACACCTAATGATACATCGGATGCAGTTCCGAAATGGCCGAACACTGATAACTGCTATGAATAACCGACGAAGCATGTTGCATGTAAATTCGCTAGAATTAATATAATTTAAGAAATATATCTATGAAATTGGATCCCGGGGTAATCAGTTTATATTATATAATGATATTTAGTAAGAATGACACTTAAAATCGGAAGTACGTGATGAAATCAATAAAAACAAATCCAAACTGTGCAAAGGGACCCGATAAAGGGAAAATTGTAAACAAATTGTATTGCATGTTATTGACAATACGTGAGTTGTCTTAATTATATTTTTATCTAGAAAAAAAACAGACATGAAGTTCATTATTTTAGTCTCTAATTTAAAAGCGATATCACCTAGCGTTTTCTCCTGAAAAAAGAATATATAAGAAATTTCGATGTAATTCTATTGTCAAAATACTATTCGGCCGGGTAAAAAAGATACTAAATTATGCTTACGTGTTGAAAAATGGAGTAGGTCGGTATAACATCTCTTTTTAATGTTTACACAAAGCTTGCTGAATCCTCCTTTTTGTGTCATGTTCGTGTGTAATCCGTTAATGTTTTTGTTCTTCAACGATTCGATTTGTACATATCTGTAGCCCTTTGCACACAAATTCTTACAATAAAAAATTGTCATAAGTGTAAAACTAAGATTAAAAAGAGTTTCACAAAACTACTTGCGATAATCTTAAGTGTAAAAATAGTCCTAACTTTACGTGTAGAACTACCCTGCCGTAAGTCTAAAATGTTGTTCTTAAGAGAACGAGTTGTCTTCTCTTTTATCGTAAATGAAAAAAAATCGAAAAAAAATCTGGTTAATTCTTTTAATTTTAGATTTCAAATTGGGAACGATCGACAATCGAAAAGATTACTAACAAACTTGGCAAAAATTCTTCTTTATCATTATTATTTTTGATTTTCTTTAAAAAAAAAATGGAATACGGGATTTTCTGCTAGACATCTACAGTCTCTGCTTACAAAAGTTTTGCATGAACAGCCGCTTTAGGACTGGAAGTTTCTGGATCCAATGATATCGTTTTGATATTTCCTTATATTAGTAATATAATTTATCAATTTCTGGCAACTTCGATGATCATTGAACACTCTGGCAATACAAAAACTTGTGTACATTCTTCTGTTATATTAATATAAATATATAACAGGGATATTTAAATGTTCATCGGTAAAACAACAAGTGTTTAATTTTAAGTGGGATGGGATTAATTGAAAAAAACAAGGGGGGTAAATAATTTGCTGACAAATAACCGATAAAATGAATTATATGAATAGGTTTTTTCACACTCCCTTAAAAGAATAATTCTACTTAAAATAACCATGCGTGGATGGTGACGCACAACTCCAAGTTATGATAATTATTATAGATCATTTTAATTTACATCCATTAGAAATGTTCCTTTATACGAAAATCATACCCATTCATATTTTATGCAGTTATTGGTGACCGATTCATATATTAGATAAAAATTCAATATAAACATACAAACACATCATAGCATAAAAAAATTGCTTATAAATCAGTGCCGGGGATATCTTATAGAATAATTTTATTTAAAAAAAAATGTTTTGTTGTGCTATGGAAGTGAAACTAGGTTGCTAAGGAAGATGACCATTGACCTGTCACAAATCACTGACAAACTTTATCACATAATGTTGTATCGAGTACACCTAAGGAAGAATTTTTATCGTAAGTGTAATTTTAGTCGTAAGATTAAAATTTGTCGTAAGATAATCTTTGTGAAAAGGACTTAGGAATTGTCGTAAGATAATCTTAAGTGTAAAAGTTAGGACTATAGTTACGAATTTTTGTGAAAAGGGCTACTGACATTTTCTTCATCAACAAACAATTTCGCACACGCGCAAACGATTTCCGAATGAGTTCACTGTCAGGTCGTATGAATATTGCGCGGGTCAACATTGGATTCTTTACTGGATGTAAGAAAATCAAACAGCGACGTATTTCCTTCGTTCTAGGCTATTTACGTATGCTATTATGAAAAAAATGTCAACTGCAATTAGTATAAAACATCGAATATTGGCAACTTTTAGTATAAAAAAAATTTCAATTCCGACAGCGTGTATGCCTTTGATATTCCTGCTTTATCTTACATTATGTACTTTTTACTTTGAAATTAAAGAAAGTAGCCTGTCTTATGCAATGTGTCTGATACAAGATGTTGTATCACCACACTGTCGTGATAAAAGAATGGATCGACGCTGCACGAGACGATCTCTGCCGAACTACTTTGATATGACGTCATATCATTGGATTGTGAGACAAAATATAGTAACCTGACATTGGTGCAAGAACGGAAAAAATAACGTAACGTCATGCACAAGATGTAGTCTCCTTCAGAGTATTGTACACATTTTAATTAAACCCTTCTTATTTGTTTAAAATTCGTTTTTATTGAGATGTTAGATAACTTATTACATACATAGTGTGTTGGTACAAGACTTTATATCAGGTCTTGTCTGTTGCGTGAACTAACCGTATCACTACCCGTTGCTATCGCGACTCGTAGTGATACTGAATTATTATTATATGGAAATGAAAATATTAATATAGAAGATAATTGTCAAATATTCTTATCAGTACAGAAGTCAACGATTTTCGTTTAGTCAACCATAATGAATATAATATATATATGTGTATGTATTTTTAAACAACAGTACAATTCCCCGAGTGATCATGTTATTCGTAAACTGAAATACATGCTTGACACGTATCAATGGATTTCAATAACTTTTTGTTTAAGTTAAAATGTATAAAATAACACTTACCGTTACGGCTCTTTAGCATAATCCAATTATTAAATAAACGTATCTGGTTCAATGTGAATATTAGATATAATTACACGTCACATGTACCTCGTTATCGGGAGTGTTCGATAACAATACGGAGAGGAATGTTCGATTCGTGTTTATATAATAAGACAAGTAAATCCATTGATGCGTTTCACGTCATTTATTTATTTATTTATTTATTTTTATCATAATTCATACTTATTTCATGCCTTCATATTGCATTTATTATTTAATTTGTATACTATATATGTAATTGCTAATTGTTCATAATTTTGTATATATATGTATGTATTGGAGAAGACATTCTAAGTTGAAAAACTTGTTCTAATCCATTTGTTTTGAACAATAAAATATGTTTAAAGTAGTGATACTGGTTCACACAACAGGCTCGACCTGATACAAAGTCTTGTATCACCACACTATGCATATGTAATGGGTATGTGTAGACGGTCTTGTTTGCCGGGTAGTTTTGATTCGCGCTACATGAAACAAACATTAATATTAATGTTATTTCAAATCCGTGTCTTCATACCAATGGTCTTGACTTGCGTTGTTTGAATGCAATCATTTTAAAATTATTTCACATTATTGTGTTCACGTTATCTTCATTCGCTTTATAGTACTATAAGTGTATGGCACATTTGTTATTTATCAATATAATTCTCGCAGCTATTTATGGTGACGTCATAAATATTGTAACGCTATCCACGTGACAATACGCGGCAAATACAAACAAACTAAATCACAACAAAACAAGACTGTAAAAAGTTAAAAACTAGTTAGCTGTTTCACCTGAGCTGTGCTATTTTAGTTCGCATGTCCAAAAACGTTATGATTACGTTATGAAAATATGAAGACAATTCACTAAAAATCAGATTTCTTTTTTCAAACCGGGGATAAAATCGTTATCTACGTGTTTACCCGTGGGTATTGAGATTGTACCACTCTTCAGCTCCACTGTACAACCTTCGGCTTCGCCACAGGCTACACAGAAGTGCTTCAGGGTGGTACAATCTCAATGCCCACGGATAACTAATAATACCATCCACGACAAGGACATGAACATGTGTAGTATAATTTGATATAATTACTCTTGTTGGTTTTCATGGCTTCCTTGTATACCCAACTCTGTTCGGATGAATCGTCTATCTTCCCCAGATACCCACCAATCTCTCTACATCGTCTCTGATAATACAATTTATTTGATATTACTACATCAGTCACTGTAATATGTTCACAAAGAATAATAATAAAAAGAGTACATTTTGCTTGTTGAAATTGTTACATCTTAAATTCGAGAATTAGCACAGAAATCAGACTTTTTGACGCTCCGATACTGTCCACTCATGACCAGTGGGTCAATGCATATGTCTTGATTAATCAATAAAATGTATCAACAATTGCTTTTCTTTAATCCTCTAAACATCTAGGGTGCGGGGAGGGGGTTGGAGTTTTGATGCTTAACGCCCCTTTCAACAATATTTCAGTTACCGGTATATCGCAGCAGTCAGTTTTATTGGTGGAGAAAACCGGGATACCCTGCAATAACTACCGGCCTGCCGCAAATAACTGTCAATCTTTTATTACGAATATACAAAAATATTTCGAAGTGATTACGTCTACTGTCAATTTAATGTGTCCTTGTCTATTTAAAACTCTGACGCAGTTTGTACTGTATCAGAAATGAGCAACAGAAAAACCTCTCCAGCACAACAGGGGCAAATCAGTCAAAGGTGAAACGGTGCTACATGTATGATGACACTGTAGGTGCCTGGCTAACAGTCACTCGTGCTTTCCAGTTGTTATATGTATATTGTCAATTGCTCGGTTACGTTCGGAATGAGTACTTTAGAAAGCCTGAATGTAAAGTTGTCTGAAACAGATATTATTTTTTTTCTGATTTTAAATGTATTAGATTGGAACATTACCTGTATGATGGATGGTTTGTCATTATTTTCCATGTGTTTTATATTATGTTTTTGCTAATTAATTAAAACATACCATTCTTCGGATGGATTTAAAACCACAGCTTAGATACATTTGACAATGTCTTTATAGCAAACAGCGGACAGAGAACATTGACACACCTGAACTATTTCACCTATTTAATCAGTAGAATTTCGGATTTTACAAACCACAGCTGTAGTCCATTTCACGTCATCTGTCCCAAAATAATAGCAATGGTCTTTGTACTTTCTCCACTTTCTCCCTATAATTAGTGACGTATTATACATGCGATTACAAAGACTCGAGAAAGATGTCGTGAGAAACTTGTACACAACATAACAATTATAACTACATGACATGGATGTAAGTAAGATCTAGCATAAGTTCAACATAAAAGATCATGCTTTAGGGTAATTCGCCCTGTAGTCAGAGTTGCAGTACTGACATGGCCTATTATATAGAGTTATTGTCATTTACAGTTCCTAGACAATGTTATTAAAACCAAAGGTTTCCTTCCGCACACATTGGTGACCTTGTCTGATATTGGCTTTCCAGTTTACAGGAGACGTTTAAATTATTTCTCTTTTCTATCTGTTGACTATGAGTGTACCTGATTAAGGTTATTCCAGATACATGTCTTATGAAGTATATAAACGTCAGAGAATACCGAAGGGACAATCAAAAATGGCCAATCCAGAGAAACTTACAACATGGGGTACACATGACGAATATAAACAAAACAAAAACACAACACAATATGTGTTGGACACCACTATGCGCAAACAAACACATATAACGTAAATAAAACATGATCCCTCCTTCAAACAATTGGAGGTAAAGACGAATCAATCAAATTATATATTCGTGTTTATCATTAATCAACAATTGTCAAGCGAGGCACCTAACAGCTTTTATTTTTCCACAAGTCTTAACGCTTAAAAGAAAGTTTTTAATAAGGAAAAACTGTTATGTGTGTGGTGTCGATATATCAGTTTTACATCGTAACCTAATAGTATTGCAAATTTAAACATTCTAAATATAATATGCTTCTTTTTTTCAAATTTGAATTTTAAAATTAAATAAAGAAAACCTACCTTTAAAATCTTCTTCAATAGCAATCAGATCCTTATCTAAGGTCTTCACTTTTCCATTGATAGTATTTATCTGACTCTGTAGTGTACTGACTGTCTTACTAAGGTAACTTTCTAGGCTCTTCAAAGCATTCCTTGTTTTTGTAAAATCTTGTTTTGACCCCGTAGTCAGACATGGTAGAGTAGCCCCATAATCAAACAGAATTGAAACAACAAAAAGGAAAGTAACCAATCTCATTTCTGAAACATAACGTAAAGTAACCAATCTCATTTCTGAAGCCTAACGTAAAGTAACCAATCTCATTTCTGAAACATAAAGTAAAGTAACCAATCTCATTTCTGAAATATAACGTAAAGTAACCAATCTCATTTCTGAAACATAAAGTAAAGTAACAAATCTCATTTCTGAAATGTACCGTAAAGTAAATAATCTCATTTCTGAAACGTAAAGTAAAGTAACGAATCCCATTTCTGAAACACAAAATAAAGTAGCCAATCTCATTTCTGAAATATTAAGTAATGTAACCGATGTGAAACATAAAGAAAAGTAACCAATCACATTTCTCAAGCATAAAGTAAAGCAACCAATCTCATTTCTGAAACATATAATAAAGTAACCAATCACATTTTTGAAAAATAAAGTAAAGTAAATAATCTCATTTCTGAAACATAAAGTAAAGTAACCAATCTCATTTCTGAAACATAAAGAAACATAATCAATGTCATTTCTGAAGCATAAAGTAGAGTAACCAATCTCATTTCTGAAGCATATAGTAAATGAACCAATCTCATTTCTGAAACAAAATGGAAAGCAACCAATAACATTTCTGAAACATAAAGTAAAGCAACCAATGTCATATCTGAAGTATAACGTAAAGTAACCAATCTCATTTCTGACCTTAGTTTAAAGAAGAACATTGATTATCCTCTTTGTGATCCACACAACTACAACGCTCCGCATATAAATGGGCCAAATAAAAAGTGTTGTACCATACAAGGGGGATAATTCATGTCATATTCTCATACAACGGCTTCCCTGTATTTTCTATTACTTTTTTCCTTCCAACTTAAATGAAAATATAAAATTATACGATACCTGTTTTAAGTTTGCACTTGCTTTTGCTGACACCTACTTTCAAGTGACTTTATGATTTAGTTCAGGATTGGAGAATTCTATATATATAAATAAAGTCAAGTAATTCAATACATATTACAATGATACAATATACATATAATGACAGCTTGTCACGCAATACATATTTCCAAGAATAAAGAATGTGTATTACTATTTATATGCTTCAGTAAATGTGTTTTGCTTGCATATTCAGAACTATTGAAAGTAAGAGGAGTAGTACTTGATGAACAATCTGAAAGCCTTAACAACAAGAACCACTCTCGTAGCTCAGCTTAAATATATCTTAGAGGAAGAGGGGAGCAGCTCCTTTAGGGGAAGGGCTATATTTATTGTCTGGAAAAAATTGTGTACCCAATTTTCATAGAAACAAATACATAAAAAAAGTAATAATTTTTTGATTAGAATAACGAAAACTTGAAATATCTTTTAAACTGTAGATTTTAAAGTAGAAGTGTAAATGAGAGTTGTGTAGAGAATCAAGGGTGTTAACTTAATTTGGAAGTTTGCAGACCAGAAAGTGAACAAATTTGGCCCTGTTCATATAGAAAAATCGCATTTTAAAGGAGTTGTTGTGTGTATATTTTGACAAAGTTTTATGAAATACGGAGGGAATAAGCTTATAAATTAGAACAGCCTGCGGCCGTGGGTTTAAATCCCTGAGGACAATAGACACTCGACGGTCACCCGAAAGATTCCATTGTTCTCCGTAGAGCCCGTCATCATCCCCTACACTCACTATTGAGTTCATTGATTTTTACCTGTGAAATATTTTATCTGTATTTTTATTTTTTCACTAAATATATAGCACTTCTGTCTTTAATAGTGAAAAAAATGAAGTCCTCATATATCATAAAATATGAAGAATATATCATTGTCGTTTTGTTCGATTCTGTGTGACATTTTTAATTTTTAAATTATAGGACCTCAAAGATCAATTGGAGGATTTATTTTTTGGGGGAGAGTAGATTATGACACTGAGCACTGTCATTTTTATAGCTATTTTTACCAAATCTTCAACTTGCGCCCATATTAATTATATTGGGTTATGTTCACAGTGTCGAACGGGGGTTCTTAATACTTCATGTCCGTGTAAATTAGCAATGTTATCTGCTTTATAAACTACTGGGGTCTTTTTTTTTTTTTTTTTTTTCATATAATACTTTTTTGGCATCAGTAGCAGAAAAAGGAATGTTGTGTTGTGTAAGATAGTTTTAGAGAAAGCTTTTTTTCTGATTAAAATTTTGGCACAACGTATCTTCTGTTTTAACATTGTGCTAACTTGCATTATCTAACACAACCAAGCTAGGATTTTTCAGAGCAGGCATCATTTGATTTTCAAACCACCCAAAAAAGACAACACTATTCATCTCCTGTTGATAGTCGCCATCGTTTGATTTGGCCAGAAACACTAAATCGCAGCCGTCAATCAAAACCTCACTTCGCGCACCTGCATGCAAAACAATCAAACGTTTGCCTTTACCGAAGGTATTTTTGGGGCATCAGACCCATCATTCGGAAGCCACATATAATCTGTGCAGTGATTTTGGTTAACCCATGTTTCATCCATTTACACGATATCATACCCTGATTCCCTAAAAGATTTGATCTTTCTCAGATAATTACACCTCTCATTGATAATAGACACTTGATCGTACAGAACTCTTCGATTATCACCTATTCTTATAAATATATATCCAAGATCAATGAGCGTTAGAGTAAGCTTAGACATTCATATTTTAATAGAATCTTTTATTTCCTTATGTATTATTGAGCAATTTTCCGTGAATATAAACCGTGGATTGCTCTTTTAATAACACAATGATCAACGTCGTCCAAAATGTTAGCTCTTTCTTTGGGTCTATTTGACTTACAAGGCCTCTTACCGTTCATAATACGGTGCACTGAAATGTAAGACACACCAAAGCTTTAGATGGCCTTTGATATACCTTATCAAATGATACAATTGGCTTCTTCGTTGCCTTTTCCTTACTAAAAAAGGCAAACAACCTTTCTTACAAACTTTTTGCACTCCGGAGATATAAAGTCGGACGTTTTACCCATTTTACAAAAAATGCAAAATATAACAATAATTTATGAAAGAAATGCTTGTCAGGATCGTATGATGTACACGTGGTTGAGAGAAAGATTTTACAGGTAGGATACATGTACCTGACGTACGGATGGCTCTTCTATAAAGTACAGCCTCAGCCAAAACAATAAGAAGCATTACTGTAACATTTTTAGTTAGCACTCATAATTCTAAATAAAACTCTCGTTTATTTTGCAGTTCAAAAATCTATAGTTTAAAAGTTATTTGGATTTTTCGTTATTCTAATCAAAAAATTATTGCACAGTATATTCATCTGAAAAATGTAAATTAACATAAATAATCTGACCATGCAGTTCACAGTGAAAATATTGTGTTAACATTTGAAGAAAAATTACCAATGTTGTATGTGTAAAAAATGATCTGATTTTTGTTTCATGCGTAAGTTCTACCTCTGGGTAAACTCCTAACTTTAAAAGTTTAAAATTAAATGATCACTACCTTAATTTTACTGGGAAATACCAATATGACGCCCTTCCTTCGCTTTGTAAACAAAACAGTGGTGTATTTCTTCCATCAATTTGACTTTCTTGTCGTAAAAGCAAATGCTGATGAGCTAGATCGTCTGCTCGAATTTGTCAGAATGAATCAGTAGCGTTGTTAGATGGGATGAGAGGTGACACGGCCCTGTCGGCACCTTTGTGGGGACAGCAATTTCGCGTCTGTTGTGTAAGTCTGCATAGCCTGTATTAAGATAAAAGTGATTTTAACATTGGGGCACTACTCAGTTGAAGGACATTTTCGGTTTCTATTAAAATTATCCAGTGATGTATTCATGGTTCTTTTCTGGTTTATCATTGTTGACAATGTGAATACTCACCTGTGAACGGACCCAGGATGTGTTCTTGTAATGCCGAATCATCTCTGTGTGTGGGAGGCACTATCTTGATTGTTTTCACATATATTTTAGTTGTTTTCCTTGACATAAGTTCGCTTGAGTGTTTGAGTGTTATCGACAAATCGTCGCTTACTTTTGATTTTCACCTGAACTTGTTTTTCCTAGTTACTTTATTTTATTCCAGCTTATACACTTTCTTCATTGTGATTAAATTACCATCAGTATATTATTTGCTTAATGACCTCTCGTATGTTGCATTCTCCGATACTTGACGGTATTGTAATGTAGGTTTTAGTAAATAGTGTGTACGATGGGAACAAATAGCATTTCACCAACAATATTGTTATGTATTTCTTATCACGAACATGTAGAATCGAATATTTTAATTTTTTCTCAGGCATTTTTACCGCAAATGCATAATACTGAAGTCATTGCTAAATTATTAATAATATCTAACATGGTATTTGGTATACAGTGTCAAGTACATCATGACTGCTGACATAGCGGTGATTGTTGTTATATAGAAGTCTAGAAGATTGTGCAACGATACCGATAAAGATGTTACAAAAAATATATTGACAAAATTTTCGATCAACAAATGACCTTCTTCAGTGTCTATCAAAATTAGACTGAGTTTGTAAAAATTCGCTAGTATAATTACAACTCACTAAATAGTCAGGTGACAAAGTGTGACGTATTAAAAATCCAAGTATAAAACTTTTTCACTCCCTCATTTCAATGTAAAGATAGGATGGTATAATTACCACTCACTAAATAGTCAGGTGACAAAGTGTGACGTATTAAAAATCTTTAACTCTTTCATTTCACTGTAAAGATAGGATGGTATAATTGTCACCTGGTAAAGTAACATTTAAGAATGTTAATGATTATCGTTATTAAAAGGTGGTGAGCACAATACGTCACACTTTTTCAAGCAAATCCAGGAGACCAAGAGCTATCAAATGCCACTGTTCCTGACCGGAAGTCACACATTTAAAAAATCTGAAATTAAAATTTCCCTACCAACCATATGTTTATCTTTGGGAATCAGGAAAACATGTGCTATCGTTTTTATCCCATTGAACTGGAAAGAAAGACTACCATAGCTCTAGATCTGATTCATAGCTTGATCCACGTCTAGAAATTGACAATGGACCGATTTTGATTGAAACACTACGACAAAAGAGATGATTTGAAAATTGTCTTCGTGAACTTTCCATTTATATGTACCAACATTCCAGTAGCACTACACCTGGAGTTGATTCGATATTCCAGAGCGTGTGGTTCCAATCATGATATCCTGATATTTAGGGCTCCTAGTGGCTAAGTTGAGGTTATCACTTCGAACGTTTTACGGATGCCAACAGTTACGGAATATCTGTGTCACAAATGACTACAGACATGTTCCATTTGTCATAATCACAATACGATTCTTTCTCATCAGGTTCGTAGCAAGAGTAAGTGAGTGAGTGTTACTTAACACCAAATCAGCAATTTTGGAGCTATATCATGGCGAGAACAAGTTAAAATTATCAATGAGAGGATGCTGGGGTCCACTTTGTTCTAAGCCAACTCGCTGAGTTGGATTGTTATAGTGCTAGTTCACTGAAACAACAGTCCGCGGATAGAAATGTCACCCCACTCGGACACATTACCTCCAGGTTCTCCCCCGTGTGTTAGTGGAGTTCATTTTGCCCAGTCTTTAGTGTTTTGTGTAGTTGATTTTGTAGATCATAGTTAGCTACATTTGTCCCTTTTCCCTTGGCCATTGTGTTGTATGTCTTTCTGCGATGTTTTGCTTCCATTTACACTTTTGATATTTTCAAACTTTTCCTATCACCGAATTTTAACCAGTATAACATGATGGGTGCTACTAGTTGTACAGGACTGCCTACCCTTGTGGAGCATCTGAGTTTAGCCCTCGTTTAGTGAGGTTTGTATTGTTCTTTATTTAGTATTATGTGCAGTATTTTGTCAACCCGTTGTTTGTCTATCCGTTCTTTTTTGTTTGGCCAATATACGGCTTCTTGTTACCTTTTAATAACTTTTTGTTATCACATGCAGTTTCATTTTAACGCATGGGTACGCTGGACAATTGCCTTTGGGCTCCACGAGCATATGAGCCCCATGCTAATCTATGTATGTTGTCTACAGCATGTTTGTAATGTCTAATCGCTGATTTTGCACAACTACAATAAATATATGTTTAATTTTATCGACATTTACAGTTTTATTTCTGTGAGTGTTTGCGTAGGTATGGACCCCAGTGCACTGCTTTTCCCGGGGATGTATATTGCTATTTAAATGGCCCTGATCACATGGTGCAATTTTCAGATCGAAAGTGACATGTTTATGAAACTGGTAGTGCAAAAACTGACTAGCATCCACACGCTGGTTTTTCAACGCCGTGACAACGGTTTAAATTGACGAATTCACAAGTTGCATCAGAGGTCGGTATCAAATGTATTAATTTATTATGATGTAGAAACATGTTCTTCAATACTATGCACAGTTGATGGACGATTTGTGTAAAATGTTATATTCTGTTCAATTAGTCATAATATATAACCCATATCTTTGTAACTTTAAATGAAAAATATCATTAAAGCATTGCCTTAAAAATATTTATGCATTTTGTACTTTATTTGAGGCTGTTTGATAACCGTGTGCTGACTTTAGACCCGAATTCTAGAGCAACGCAGTGAAAAACGGAATTTGTACAAAGCAGATGCAACAATGCGCATTGAAATGTTTGCTATTTTTCGTGTGGTTGATAGTTTCAGTGTCAGATAAACAAATAGTAGACTTATTTTCTATTGTTTAATTATTTCCAACACTTAAGCAATGACAATTATGTATGATACTAAGTAATCTAAGTAACATTGTGTACAATATCATCATGATTACGACAACCCTCTATTCAACAATTTAGCCATGAATTTATCCGACATCGGAAAATATTATAAATGCATTTTACATGAGTTTTAATTAAAGAGAGGTACACAGGTTAGTTTGACCTAAGAACAAAATAAAATGTTTGTCATCAACATACAATAATCTTACAAAACCATGGAAACGATGTTTTCCTTTAATTCAGTAAACATGACTAAGAGGAAAACATTTCCTTTGGTTGAACATACCTAAAAGACGGAGGTTTGTGGTTAAACCACAATGTACACGAACAGTTAGATGTACACCAAACATGTGTCACCGTTTGCAAAAAAAAACAACAACAACAACAACAACAGCTAACACCAGGTCCAAACGGAAAAATAGAAGAACAAAATATCGTGGACAGTTATACCAGCAAAAACTCTACATAAATTATCAGAAATATATATATACGTATAATTCAAAAAGTAATTTAGAAATTTTAGTTTGCTACCAGGCTGAATCTAGATACCAATTTCTAGCGACCACTAAGCAAGCGACCAATAAGGCGATATGTCTCAAAACCAAAAATATTAATAAGAGTTAAATGTACTCTTAAAGATTTCTAGCGACCAATACCAAATATGTTAGTCAACAAAGGAAACGATACAAAGATTTTTTTTAAATATATTTTTATGTTAAGACCAAAACAATCGTTTATTATCATTTACATCAATGTTTGAGTGAAACGCTTTAATCCTCACAAAGCAAACAATAACATCCTGTTCCGTTACCGAAAAATTCTGGAAAGTCAATTTTCCGTCCCATGATCGAGTTTGCGGTGATCGAATTAGACATTTAAATCATCTGCGGACATTAATTGTGCTGTCAACAAAAGTAAACAATTTGCCATTCTGAAAATTTGAATTTTCACAAGAACGTCGATGCCACAGCTCTATCAAAATGACCATGAGCTATCGGTGGGTATTGTTCATGCTGGATTTACTCACCAGGCCATTGCAGACCACTTTAATGTGTCTACAATAAACATTTCAAGGCTAATAATTCAGCTGAGACAAACAGGTAGGACGAACGACAGACCCCGTAACGACAGGCCGTGTGTGACGTCACAACGTCAAGACATACATTTACGCCTTATTCATCTACGGAACTGTATGATAACGGCTGCAGACACTTCCCATAGAACACCTGCTCTAGCAAACGTCCGAATGTCAGATCCGACTGTTCGCAGAAGACTACGTGAATGTGGACTCCTTAAACAACGCCATATGACCATGGGACTAGCCTGGGCTCGTGCACGATGAAGTTGGAGGCTTCAAACCCTTTTAGTGATAAATCACGATTTTCACTTCGTTTAAGCGATGGACGTTGGGAACTTTTTACGGATCAGTGTGTCGATGTCCGACCGTTTTGGAGCCGGAAGTGTTATGGTATGGGCTGGAATTTTTCATGATGGTCGTACTCAGCTCGAAATTGCTCAAGGAACATCGAATGTTGTAAAATACAGAGAAGATATTCTTGATTCTACCGTTCTGCCTTTTCTGCAACAGCGAAACTTTGATCACGTCTTTCAATATGACAATGGAAGATGTCACGTGGCTCGTGTTTGTCATGACATTCTGAACCAGAATCATATCCGTGTTCTTCCTTGGCAGGCATTATCACCTGATCTCCCACCGATTGAACATTTATGGGATGAACACGGTAGACGTTTTCGCCTCCGTCAAAATCCACCGGAAACACTACAGGAGCTGCGTGACGCACTTGTGCACGAGTGGAACAACATCACACAAGCATTTATCCAACGATTGATTGGTTCTATGCGTTTGATATGCGAAGCTGTCGTTGCTGCAAGAAATGGTCACACACGTTATTGAACTCCGCAAACCTCCATACTGCATGACAATTTCTGTCTTTCCATGATTTGCTCTGATATTGATGTTGAGAAATTTTGTTAACATTGCCTTATTTGCTTTGCCCATATGAATCTAAAATATACGATTTTTGTCGCTTTTGTTAAAAAATACCATATTGAGCATCAAACCCTTGCATCGTTTCTTTTGTTGACTAGTATACATTACCGTAAATGCGTATTCAACACATTGAATCAACATCTGGACACACAGTAAATATTTATGGAGCACCTTCCCCCGACAATACAAAGTTGACATTTAATACCCTATGTGGACCTAAGTTGTAGAAACCAACACAGTCACTCAGATGAGTAAAAGACTCGGACAATACATGTTATGTTCTATTTCACATGGTCACCCGAACATAACATTTCTTTTCTTTACTGGGCTAAATAACGAGGACACAAATATTTTGGATGGGGAGCTGGGCAAGAACTTTGCCGTCTGGAATTTTAAATGTGATATTAATTACCCCCACCCTCCCCCCAATGTCTTTTTTTTATTGAAGTTGACATTTGACATCCATATATCTAGTTTTCTTTTCTATTTTAATTCTATATGTTTGTTAGTTGCAGGCATGTACTCTGGGAGTGAATGAAAATAAATCTTAGTGTTTGAACTTGGTAACGATTTGATCTTGATTTCGTGTATAAAAAACGCTACTGTGACAAATAATTGAGGCGACTGTCAATTTTCCTTTTTTTGGCCGTAAATCATTTTCCCATTCATGACATTTCGATTCCTTCCGTTCAGAGGATAAATATGCTTTGAACGACAACTGAAAGAAGCGAATAATTGCTTCTTTCTTTGTGCTAAAACGTTAATATTCACAGTAGGAATAATAAATAAAAGTTTGATAATTCCAACAGAATATTGGAAGCAGACTAGCTTTGGTCAGTATGAGGATTGATAACGCGTTCTTGACAGAGCATGACACAAAATTGTGTCGATCAAGGGAAAAAAATATATTTAAACATTTTTTTTTTGCATTTTTTCAAGGTTAGCAGTCCTCGAAATGAAAATCTTGAATTTATTTATATATAGTTCTAAATAAAAATGCGAAAATTTACTGGTCCGAACATAGTTATACTGGAAGGTTTTGTGCCAGAAGATCGGTGCTCATCGTGATGACTGGGTTAGTCAGTGTAAATTAAAAGCGAAAAGAAACGACTTTAAAGCTAGAAAACCTCCTTAAAACCATGTCAAAGGTCACCCAATTCACTTTCGGCAGGTGGACCTATCTATCGTATACAGTACACATAGAGACATAGCTGATAAATCCTTGTGATAAACATATAATTCTTACACAGAGGATAAAGTAGTTTTCAATTTTAACGGGGGAGGGGGTGTAAGACAAGCTACACGCCCTGTTAACCGCCAAATGTAATCGTTCCTTAAAGATTTTTCAGTGTTATATATAACTCTGCTTGTTAATATTGTTTATATATGTGATTAAGATAAAATATGCTTTACAAACTATAACGGTAGCCTAAGTCTAATCAATCTTTTAAAATTCTTAATGTTGTGTAATTTATTTACCCGTTTGCGTATGATTTTTGACAACGATTTGCTGTTCACTGAATCAATCAGCTGACCGAGTTATTGACGTCACAGTGAAATGACATACATTTCTAATAATAGTGTTTGTGTTGATTTGTTCGTTTAAAAACAAACGTTTTCTTTACTATTGTTATATTTATTGTGATATGAAAGTCTAACTTTAAATATTTTAACAATTTGAAGCGTTCGTGATTTGGTGTTTCTTTCACATTGCGTATTATTCCATTGATGATTGTGATGTGGTCGTCTTCGAATATACACACTAGAACAATGTGTACCCCAGCTATATATAACATATTTTGAGGAGACATGTTCAGTCAAGTTTACGATAGTGAAAGAAGGAAGGGGGAGTGGTGCGTGCGGGGATCTCATCTAGAATTCGTGTCAAAATGAAATGTTGTTTCCTGTATCCCAAATAAAACCTCTAATCATGATGACTTTTAATATTGGAATTCAAGTAAAATAAAAGGCTTATCCAGATATCTTAAGAAGGTCCTTCCATCCTCTTTACATGATTGATAGGAACAAAGTATTGAACTGGTTGACTAGCTGTGACCAAGTAAATTTTGGTTAAGACATACACTTTTAAAAATACTGAAATTGTCCACTACTGGTTAACTAGCTATGACCAAGTCATGAATGGTTAAAACGTAAACTATTAAACCTATTGAAACTGTCCACTACTGGTTAACTAGCTGTGGTCATGTCAAGTTTGGTTAAAACGTAAACTGTTAAACCTATTGAAATTGTCCACTACTGGTTAACTGGCTGTGGCCAAGTCAAGTTTGGTTAAGACAAAAACTGTTAAGCCTATTGAAACTGTCCAATACTGGTTAACCAGCTGTGGCCAAGTCAAGTTTGGTTAAGACAAAACACTGTTAATCCTATTGAAACTCCACTGCTGATTAACCAGCTGTGGGCAAGTCAAGTTTGATTAAGACTTAAACTTTTAAACCTATTGAAATTGTCCACTACATGGTAAACTAGTTATGGCCAAGTGAAGTTTGGTTAAGACCTAAACTTTTAAACCTATTGAAACTCTCTAATACTGGTTAACTAGCTGTGGCTAAGTTAAGTTGGGGTCAGAATCAAGGACGGATTATGTCACTAGGCTGCAGCATATTCTAGCCTATAGGATAATCCTGCCCTGATCAGAATGTATTTTATGCTGATGTCAATAAAAAAGACATTTTAAGGATGTTCAAGCGTTGGAAGCAAATTTTGAAAAAACATTTGATTTTTTCTCTTTTCTCTTAACATATCTTTATATGACCTTACAAAAATATTATGTTATGTTGTTTTAAGCATGCAATTATCGATGTTATAATTAATACAGAGAAAAAATGTCACATTACAGTATATTATGTCAAGGTTAAAATTAAAACGTATGCACGAAATCATCGGATGATCAAACACCGGTGCCAAGACTGAAAATTGACTTAAATGACCATTTAAAGACCTCATATTTATTCGGAGTAGAGCAAAGACTATACGAAATTCATTATTTTAAGTGACTGCAGCATATTCATAGATATATATATATATTTTTAATATATTCCCGAGTATATTGCAATAACAATATCTAAGAAAACTGACCTTGTTTTTGCTATCCATTTTAATTCCATTTTCCAAAACCATGTGAAATACGCACCCAAGTGCATGCTTTAACAATAAGTACATTGATGCTCCCCACTACATATGTACAGGTATACTTTAATTGTTACTTTGGTTGTATCAGAGGTATTGATCTCATGATAATCAATAACACAACGAATTATTACATATATGGATCATCTAAAAAATATGCATTTACATGAAATAGGCAATTTCACTTGGTTTAGGAAAAGGAAAAACATGAGCAGCAAATATCAGGCTAGTTTTCATTTCAAATGTTAATGAAGTATATTTAAGATACATATGTATTCAGTGTTTTTCAAGGTAAATTGAAGTTGAATGGACATTCGTTCCAGTAAAGAAGTACAAATTACTGGACCCAGCTTCAAGTTTACAAAACATTCACATACTCAGCAGAGGAGGTGCTCATATTCCTACTGGTCATTTTGTCCAGTAATGAATACACTTTTACTGGACCAAACCAAATTTTACTGGACATTACCAAATGTCCTACATGCCTTGGGAATGACACTTTATGTACCTCTACCCCTTAAAATCATGATATTTTCTTAGTTTTAGCTCTACTCAGTATAACTATCAGGTCTTTTGCCTCGTCAATTTCGGAAGTTGGGTATGATGAACCTTATCAAAAAAAGTTTTGGATGTCAATTTCTAACCAAATATATAAATTATCGATGTAGACATTTACTAGGACATAGTCGCTTCATCTGTCAAGAAGAACAGATGTAAATACAGAATGTATACTGAATTGATTCCTTGCTATACATTATATAAAATTTCCCAACCTGCAGAGCACATATACTTTTTAAAGCTATGCTAATAATCAATTTTATGATGACTTTCACGCTACCTCCCACTGTCCCCCGCAAGAACCTATGCCCGGCTATATATATTGCTTACAAAATAAATGAATGAGATAAAACTGTTTGTCGAATCAATCCAATATGTAGGTTTGACCAATCAAATTGTTTGTTTTATCTAATTGATTGAGGAAATATCTTCAGGTTCAAATATATAAAATTCAGGCATATTTTCTCTATCTGTTATAGTTTTCCAGTTAAACCTAATTGCAGTAAAACTGATACAGAAGGAGCATTTTTTCGACTTGCTATGGTCATATCATGCTGAGCATGGCATAGTCCTTTATTTAGCATAGGGTTTTGTTTGGTGCAGTTAACCCATGTGTCCCCTCTATGGTAAATACTTTGCATGATGTTTTTTTATAAACCTAATATAAGCATATGATGATGGATAGCTATAGGAATTTCATCAATATTCAACTGAAGTAGTAAGTTTGATTCTGGCACATGCCATGGTGAGATGTACTTGTGACTGCATTGATGGTTTTCTCCGGGTACTACAATTACCTCAATCTATAGAACTGACTGCCACGATATAACCGAAATATGTAACAGAAAGTAGCGTTAAATCCTGATACTTCCTGTTACCTTATACATCGATGTTCAACATAATACATTTTTAGCTAGTCTGGCCTAAGACCATAGTTGTGAGTTTTTACCATCACTTTACATCTGTCCTACGTCGTAAACTTTCACATTTAAATCTCCTCTGATACCATTGAGCTAAATTAAACTAAATATAGCTGGGATGATCCCCCTTCAAAATTGTCTTTGACACTCCTGCCCTTTATTCAAGGTTGCAGCTGTTACCTAACAATACAAATTTCTATTGCTGCATTATTATGAGTCATATGGACGAGTAGTGTTACATATATTCGGGTATTGTTCTTGCTTGATCAAATATTTCCAGTGAGTAGTATTTTCATTTGAAGCCGGGCACCGGAGCATTTTACCAGCGATAGCTATAGCATTACTGGCTATTAACTTTCCAAGCATGGTTTTAATGTTAAAAAATAAATCTAGTTTTCTTTTCTATTTTAATTCTATATGTTTGTCATTTGCAGGCATGTACTCTCGGAGTGAATGAAAATAAATCCTAATGTTTGAACCTGGTTACGATTCTATCTTGATTTCGTGTATACAAAATCGCTGCAGTGACAAAGAATTGAGGCGATTGTCAATTTTCCTTTTTTTTTGGCCGCAAGTTATTGTCCCATTGATGACATTTCAACTACTTCCGGTTTTTATCTAAAGCTTTCGTTTTCTTCTGTTTGTCGATGAAGCGAAATAACTATATTTAAAAAAAAAATATTTTATTTTTCTCAAGCCTAAGAGTCCTCGAAATGGAAATTTTAGCTTACTTATCTGAGTCGCATTCTTGAATATATTTTTATATAGTTATAAATAAAAACTGCACAATTTACTGGTCCAAACAAAGTTTTTCTGCCAGGATTTATGACAGAAGAACGGTGATCATCGTGTTGACTGGGTTAGTCAGTGTAAATGAAAAGCAAAAAGAAACAATTTTAAAGCTGGAATACCTCTAAAAACCAAGTCAAATTTCACCCAATCCATTTTCGGCAGGTGGGCTTTGTTCCCCGGACCCACTATCTATCGTATACAGTACACTTAGAAACATGGCTGATAAATCCCTGTGATAGACGTAGAATTCGTCTTGGTGATATGGATATATCAAACGTTCTATTTCATATATTTTCAGGTTGAGGGTTATGGTGTTTAACGCCATATTCAACATTATTTCAGTTAATTATGGCGGTTAGTTTTATTGGTGGAGGAAACAAGAGTACCAGACAAAAACCATCAACCTGCCACAAGTCATTGACAAACTATATCACATAATGATTTATCGAGTGTACCTCACCATGAGCGGTATGCGAAATCACAACGTTAACGGTGATATGCACTGATTGCACAGATAGTTGTAAATCCCACTAGAATACGATCAAATTTTCAGCCGGTGGGTTCTGCCCTCCTGGACCCCTTATAGATCTATCGTATACAGTACACTTAGAAACATAGCTGATAAATCCCTGTGATAGACGTAGAATTCTTCTTGGTAAAATGGATATATCCAATGTTCTATATTTCATATATTTTCAGGTTGAGGGTTCTGGTGTTTAACGCCACTTTCAACAGGATTTCAGTTATATATGTGTTTGTGTTGATTTGTTCGTTTAAAAACAAACGTTTTCTTTATAATTGTTATATTTATTGGGATATGAAAGTCGAATGTTAAATATTATTACAATTTGAAGCCTTCGTGATTTGGTGTTTCTTTCACATTGCGTATTATTTCATTGATGGTTGTGATGCGGTCGTCTTCGAGTGTACACACTAGACAAAAATGTATTCCTGCTATGTATAAAATATTTTGACGAAAGATGCACAGTCTAGTTTATGAGAGTGAAAGAAGGAAGGGGTGGGGTGCGTGCGGGATTCTCATCCAGCATTCCTGCCAAATTGAAATGTTGTTACCTGTATTCCAAATAACACCTCTAATCATGATGACTATTAATCCCGGCATTTAAATAATAAATTTTGGAATTCAAGTAAAATAAAAGGCTTATCCAGACATCTTACCAAAGGTCCTTCCATCTCCTTTACATGATTTATAGGAGCAACGTATTGAAACTGGTTGACTAGCTGTGACCAAGTAAAGTTTGGTTATGACGCAC
This sequence comes from Gigantidas platifrons, assembly GCA_002080005.1. Taxonomy (NCBI): domain Eukaryota; kingdom Metazoa; phylum Mollusca; class Bivalvia; order Mytilida; family Modiolidae; genus Gigantidas; species Gigantidas platifrons. Next base: position 470,696 of record MJUT01049277.1, on the reverse strand, counting down.
ACTTTTAAACCTACTGAAATTGTCCAATACTAGTCAATTAGCTATGACCAAGTCTTGCTTGGTTAAAACGTAAACTTTTAAACCTATTGAAACTGTAAACCTATTGAAACTGTCCACTACTGGCTAACTAGCTGTGGCCAAGTCAGGCTTGGTTAAGACCTAAACTTTGAAACATATTGAAACTGTCCACTACTGGTTAACTAGCTGTGGCCAAGTCAAGTTTGGTTAAGACAAAAACTGTAAAGCCTATTGAAACTGTCCGATACAGGTTAACTACCTGTGCACAATTCAAGTTTGATTAAGACTTAAGCTTTTAAACCAATTGAAATTGTCTACTACTGGTTAACTAGCTGTGACCAATTCATGTTTGGTTAAAACGTAAACTTTTGAACCTATTGAAACTGTAAACCTATTGAAACTGTCCACTACTGGCTAACTAGCTGTGGCCAAGTCAGGCTTGGTTAAGACCTAAACTTTGAAACATATTGAAACTGTCCACTACTGGTTAACTAGCTGTGGCCAAGTCAAGTTTGGTTAAGACAAAAACTGTAAAGCCTATTGAAACTGTCCGATACAGGTTAACTACCTGTGCACAATTCAAGTTTGATTAAGACTTAAGCTTTTAAACCAATTGAAACTGTCTACTACTAGTCAACTAGCTGTGACCATGTCAAGTTTGGTTAAGACATACACTTTTAAATCTATTGAAACTCTCTACTATTGGTTAACTAGCAGTGGCCAACTCAAGTTTGAGTCAGAATCAGGGACGGATTATGACCCTAGGCTGCAACCTATTCTAGTCTATAGGATAATCCTGCCCTGATCAGAATGTATTTTATGCTGAGGTCAATAAAATAAGACATTTTAAGGATGTTCAAGCGTTGGAAGCAAATTATTAAAAACAATTGATTTTTTTCTCTTTTCTCATAACATATGTTTTTATGACCTTACAAAAATATTATGTTATGTTGTTTTAAACATGCAATTATTGATGTTATTATTAACACAGAGAAAAATTGTCACATTACAGGATATTATGTCAAGGTTAACATTAAAACGTATGCACGAAATCACCGGATGCTCGAACACCGGTGACAAGACTGTGAATTGCTTCAAATGTCCAATTAAAAGACCTGATATTTATTCTGAGTAGAGCAAAGACTATATGAAATTCATGATTTTAAGTGTTTGCAGAACATTCATATATATTAATATATTCCCAGATTCATTACAATAAACTGACCTTGTATTTGCTATCCAATTTAATTCCATTTACCAAAACCATGTGAAATACGCACCCAAGTTCATGCTTTAACAATAAGTGCATTGATGCTCCCCACTACATATGTACAGGTATACTTGAATTGTTACTTTGGTTGTATCAGAGGTATTGATCTCATGATAATCAATAGTACAACGAATTGTTGCATGTATGGACCATCTAACAAAATGTGGATTTACATGAAATAGACAATTTTACTTGTTTTTGGAAAAGGGAAAAAAATGAACAGCAAATAGCAGGCCAGTTTTCATTTCAAATATTATTGAAGTATATTTAAGTTACATATTTATGCAGTGTTTTTCAAGGTAAATTGAAGTTGAATGGACATTCGTTCCAGGAAAGAAGTACAAATTACTGGACCCAGCATCAAGTTTACAAAACATTCACATACTCGGCAGAGGAGGTGCTCATATTCCTACTGGTCATTTTGTCCAGTAATGAATAAACTTTAACTGGACCAAACCAATTTCTACTGTACATTACCAAATGTCCTAAATACCTTGGGAATGACTCTTTATGTACCACTACCCATTAAAATCATGATCTTTTCTTAGTTTTTGCTCTATTCAGTATAACTATCAGGCCTTTTGCCTGGTCATTTTCGGCAGTTGGTTATGATGAACCTTATTAAAAAATATTTTGGATGTAAATTTCTACCAAAATCTATAAATTATCGATGTAGACATTTACTGGGACATAGTTGCTTCATCTGTAAAGAAGAACGGATGTAAATACAGAATGTATACTGATTTGATTCCTTGCTACACATTATATAAAATTTCCCAAACTGCAGATCACATATACTTTTTAAGGCTATGCTAATGATCAATTTTATAATGACTTTCACGTCCCCCCACCACTGTCCCCCGCAAGAACCTATGCTTGGCTCTATATATTGCTTACAAAATAAATGCATGAAATAAAGCTGTTTATCGAATAAATCCAATATGTAGGTTTGACCAATCAGATTGTTTGTTTTATCTAATTGATTGTGGAAAGATCTTCAAGTTCAATTATATAGAATTCAGGCATATTTTCTCTATCTGTTATAGTTTTCAGGTTAAGCCTGATTGCAGTAAAACTGACGCAGAAGGAAGGAACCTTTTGCCAACTTGCTATGATCATATCATGCTGAACATGGCATAGGCCTTTATTTAGCATAGAGTTTTGTTTTGTGCTGTTAACCCATGCGTCGTCTCTGTGGTAAATACTTTACATGATGTTTATATACACCTAATATAAGCATATGATGGTGGGTATCTATAGGAATTTGATCAATATTCAACTGAAGTAGTCAGTTTGATTCTGGCACATGCTATGTTGAGATGTACTTATGACTGCATTAATGTTTTTCTCAGGGTACTACAATTATCTCAATCTCTAGAACTGACTGCCACGGTATAACCGAAATCTGAAGCTGAAAGTGGGGCTAAACCCTGACACTTCCTGTTACAATGTACCTTGTACATCAATTTTCAACATAATACATGTTTAGCTAGTCTGGCCTATGTCCATAGTTGTGAGTTTTTGCCATCACTTAACATAGGTCCTATGTCGTAAACTTTCACATTTAAATCTCCTCTGATACCACTGAGCTAAATTAAACTGAACTTAGCTGGGATGGTCCCCTTTCAAAATTATCTTTGAAACTCCTGCCCCTCATTCAAAATTGATGCTGTTACCAAACAATAGAAATTTCTATTGTTGCATTATTATGAGTCATATGGATGAGTAGTGCTACATATATTCCGGATATTTGTTCTTGCTTTATCAAATAATTCCAGTCAATAGTTTTTTTCATTTGAAGCCGGGTACCGGAGCATTTCACCAGCTATTGCTATAAAATCCCTGGTTATTAACTTTCCAAGCATGGTTTTAATGTTAAAAAATATATCTAGTTTTCTTTTCTATTTTAATTCTATATGTTTGTTATTTGCAGGCATATACTCTCGGAGAATGAAAATAAATATTAGTGTTTGAACTTGGTTACGATTTGATCTTGATTTCGTGTATAAAAAAGCGCTGCTGTGACAAAGAATTGAGGCGAATGTCAATTTTACTTTTTTGGCCGCAAATCATTGTCCTATGTATGACATTTCAATAACTTCCGGTTTTTATCTAAATCTTTCGTTTTCTTCAGTTCAGAGGATAAATACGCTTTGAACGAAAACTGAAAGAAGCGAATAATTAATTATTTCTTTATGTTTGCTAAAACATCACTATTCATAGTAGGAATAATAGATAAAGGTTTGATAATTCCAACAGAAGTTTGGAGGCAGACTAGCATTGGTTCGAATGAGCATTGACAACGCGTTCTTGACAGAGCAGGACACAAAGTTATGTCGATCAAGCGAAGAAAATATATTTAAAAAAAGGTTTTATTGCATTTTTCTCAAGGTTAGCAGTCCTCGAAATGAAAATATCTTTGTGATATGGATATAACCTATATTCTATTTAATATATTTTCAAAATGTCTTGATTTAGGTATAGAGTTATGGTGTTTAGCGCTACTTGTAACATTATTTCAGTAAAATCATGTATGTTAGTTTTATTGGTCCAGGAAACCAGAGTACAAGGCAAAAACCACCAACCTGCCACAAGTCATTGAAAAACTATATCACATATTTGATGATGTATCGAGGGTAGCTCACCATGAGCGGTATGCGAACTCACAACGTTAGTGGTGATATGCACTGATTGGACAGATAGTTGTAAATCCAATTACCATGCGATCACAACTGTGATGGCGTCTCTTGATTTTAGAGAGTTACTTTGCTATCACCCAAAATTCAAAAGAAAGTAAGTAGAATAAACAGAACAAAAGTCATATCAGCATCACATATGAGGAGATAATGTCACAGTTGCTTATCAAGCTACATGAATATACATTTTTTATATGTGTTTCTCAAGGAGCCAATGACTTCGAAATGAATAGGTACATGTAGTCCTGCTACAGATCCTGGATCGTATAAGTTTATAATACGCACCAAACGCAGACGAACGAAAAACGCAAGGAAACGAACGAAAAACGAACGAACGCTTCACACGAACGATACGAAAACGCACGATACACGAAGCGAACGAACGATACACGTAACGAACGCATGATACACGAACGAACGAATCATTGGAGCGTAACCATATATTATCGAATGACAAACGATTCTGGTTCCATAGAAGTACAATATAGTATCGTGTTATTATATGAATTACTTTTGTGCAAATTGATGTGATTAACTAATCTTATATTTTATACGCAATTATTATATATAAATGATCAATAGTCGGTAAAAGGATAATACAATTTATATTAAATAGTTTATATTATCAATGTGTTTAATAATTATATTTATGATTAAATTTTATATCTCATATATTTGACATCCAAATATGACTTTATGTTTATATAATTATATAACTATACAGAATTTATATTTATATAATTATTCGGATTCTGTATTGCCAATCAGAAATAGGTGTATCAGTTATTTTCCCGGTCAAGCTGTCCGAGAGGTGTTTGGCTTCAAAAGGTGATATAATTGTTAATTAGAATGAAATTAAGAGTTGACATTTCCCACCGGCAGCGCATGTATTTCCCAGGTGAAACTACCAGAGGCGTTTGTTTACATACATGTAGATGTTACACATGTAGATGATTTCTTGTTTATTTTTCCGCAGAGCAAATTGTAAAAAAGGGCACTTATTAAATATGTGTTCCCTTAAAACAATTAATAAAATAGTCCAGTCTGGAAACATCCCACACCCTCTAACTTTGCGCATATGCCCGTTTTAATACTTCCGTTCGTTCGTTTCGTGTATCGTTCGCTCGTTCGTTTCGTGTATCGTTCATTCGTATTTCGTTTCGTGCGTTCGTCTAATTAGACTGACGAATGAAACGAACGATACACAAAACGAACGATTACACGAAACGAATGGAAAGCGAAAAAAGAACGAACGATTCACGCAAACGAAATGAAGGAAGAACGTAAACGATACGAAATATCTGTTACCTTAAGCGATCCAGGATCTATATATATAGAATATTTTAACGAGAGATGCTCAGTCTAGTTTACAATAGTGAAAGAAGGAGGGAGGGAGGGTGTGTGGGGGGTGCTTGCGGTGTTCTTATCCCGAATTCCTGTCAAAATGAAATGTTGTTTCCTGTATCCCAAATTAAATAACACCTCTAATCCTGATTACTTGTAATCCCGGCATTTAAATATCAAGTTATGAAATTCATGTAAAATAAAAGGCTTATCCAGACATCTTAGGAAAGGTCCTTCCATCCCTTTACATGATTGATAGGAACAAAGTATTGAAGCTGGTTGACTAGCTGTGACCAAGTCAAGTTTGGTTAAGACGTAAACTTTTAAACGTATTGAAACTGTCCACTACTGGTTAACTAGCATAAGCTGTCACCAAGTCAAATTTGGCTAAGACCTAAACATTTAAGCCTATTGAAACTGTTCACTACTGGTTAACTACCTGTGGCCAAGTCGAGTTTGGTTCAAAATCAGAGCCGGATTATGACCTTTTTTGTGCCATCTTTGGTAATGAAAGTATGGTTCACCTGATACGGAGCCACCCTCTGACTCGCCTGCATCCGTCTTGAATATTTTTACTTCTGATATATTTTAAGTGACATTTATATAGGTTAGAGTAACCTTGAGGGGCCTTATGCCACAACCTATAGTTAGCCAATATGATAATCCGGCCCTTTTAAGAATGTATTTAAAAAATACAAAAAGGCATTTTAAGGATGTTCAAGTGTTGCAAGTAAATTGAAAAAAAACATCGGTAGCATTTTCCTCTTAACAGACCGTCGTGTCAATCTTATAATGATACATGTCCATTTTTGGAAAATATGATGGGTATCAGTGACTTTAATTGTCAATGGTGTATCTCGCTATATAAGCCCTATAGCGAAATATACTAGTTTAAGACAATTTGAGAAGTGTTATAATGTTATATCTCCAATGTTTTTATTCAACTGCCCAAACTTTGACCTCTGATATCTCCATTTCTACAAAAATAGACATGTATCATTATAAGATTGACACGACGATATGTTTATATGACC
>MJUT01049277.1:431577-451531 GCA_002080005.1 Gigantidas platifrons | reverse complement strand
AGTTAACGATTCCAGCAGTATCTACAAAACGAGGACCCCTCTCTCACCTCAAGCCGTTTAAAAAAGACCATTCGGTTAATTGGATCTCCATCGGCAACCAGTTAATTCGATCCTAACCTCCTTCTTGTTAATGAGTTCTCCAACAACAACTGGTTAATGGGATCCTAGCCTCTGACCTGTTAATGAGTTCTCCAACAACAGCTCGTTAATGGGCTCCTCACCTCCTTCTTGTCAATTAGTTTTCCAACAACAACAGGTTAATGGGACCCTAACCTCATTCTTTTTAATTGGGTTTCTAACAACAACCGGTTAATGAGATTACAACCTTCTTTTTATTAAAGAGATCCCAACGGCAACCGGGAAATGGATTCCTAACCTTCTTCTTGGTAAATGGATCTCCAACGACAATCGGTTAATGGAATCCTAACCGCCATCTTGTTAAAAAAATCTGCAATGGCAACTGGTTAATGGGATCATAGCCTCCATCTTGTGAATTGGATCCCCCAGGACAACCTGTTGATGGGCTCCTAACCTTCTTCTTGTTAATATATTTCCAACGACAACCGGTTAATGGGATCCTAACCTCATTTTTTTTAATTGGGTTTCTACCAACAACCGGTTAATAGGATCCCAACCTTCTTCCTATTAAATAGATCCCCAACGGCAACCCGGAAATGGGATCTTAACCTCCTTCTTGGTAATTGAATCTCCAACGACAATCGGTTAATGGGATCTAAACCTCATTCTCTTTAATTTGGTCTCTACATACAACCGGTTAATGTTATCCTAACCTCCTTCTTATTAAATTGACCCCCAACGGCAACCAGGAAGTAGGAATTTAACCTCCGTCTTGTTAATTGGATCTCCAACGACACTTGCTTAAAGGTAACCTAATATCCTTCTTGTTAATAGATCTCAAACGACAACCTGTTAATGGGATCATAACCTCCTTGTTTATTCAATCTCCAATGGGAACATGTTGATGGCATCATAACCTCCTTCTATTTAAATAGATCTCAAACGACAACCTGTTAATGGGATCCTAACCTCCTTGTTTATTCAATCTGCAATTGGAACATGTTGATGGCATCATAACCTCCTTCTATTTAAGTAGATCTCAAAAGACAACCTGTTAACGGGATCCTAACCTCCTTCTTGTTAATTGGATCTCCATTGACAACCGATTAATTCGATCATACCCTTGTTTTTTTTAATCGTATCTCTAACAACAACCGATTAATGGAATCCTAATCTCCTTCTTATTAAATGGATCTCTAACGACAACATCTTAATGGGATCCTAACCTCCTTGTTTATTCAATCTCCAGTGGGAACAGATTGATGGCATCATAAACTCCTTCTATTTAAATAGATCTCAAACGCCAACCGGTTAATGGGATCATAACCTCCTTTCTGTTAATTGGATCTCCAATGACAACCGGTTAATGGGATCCTAACCTCCTTGTTTATTCAATATCCAAGGGCAACAGGGTAATGGAATCATAACCTCCTTCTATTAAAATGGATCTCAAACGCCAACCGGTTAATTGGTTCATAACATACTTGTTGTCAATTGGATCTCCAATGCCAACCGGTTAATGGGATCATAACCTTCTTTTTGTTCAATGAATCTCCAATGACAAGCGGTTAATGGAAACCTAACCTCATTTTTGTTAATTGGATCTCCAATGACAACCGGTAAATGGGGTCCTAACCTCCTTTGTTTTAATTGGATCTCCAGTGACAACTGGTTAATGGGATCGTAACCTCCTTTTTGATAATTGGATCTCCAATGACAACCTGTTAATGGGATCCTCATCTTTTTTTTGGTTAATTGGATCTCCAATGACAACAGGTTAATGAGAACGTAACCTCCTTTTCGTTAATTGGATCTCCAATGACAAACGGTTAATGGGATCCTAATCTCCATTTTGTTAATTGGATCTCCAATGACAATCGGTTAATGGGATCCTAACCTTCTTTTTGTTAATTGGATCTCCAATGACAACCGGTTAATGAAATCTTAACCTCCTTTTTTTAATTGGATCTCCAATGCTAACCGATTAATGGGATCATAACCTCCTTATTGTTAATTGAATCTCCAATGTCAACCGGTTAATGGGATCCTAACCCCTTTTTTGTTTATTAGATCTCCAATGACAAGCAGTTAATGGGATCATAAACTACCTTTTGTCAATTGGATCTCCAATGACAACCGGTTAATGGGATCAAAACCCCCTTTTTGTTAATTGGATCTCCAATGACAACCGGTTAATGGGATACTAATCTCCATTTTGTTAATTGGATCTCCAATGACAATCGGTTAATGGGATCCTAACCTTCTTTTTGTTAATTGGATCTCCAATGATAACAGGTTAATGAAATCTTAACCTCCTTTTTTAATTGGATCTCCAATGCTAACCGATTAATGGGATCATAACCTCCTTATTGTTAATTGGATCTCCAATGACAACCTGTTAATGGGATCCTAACCCCCTTTTTTGTTAATTAGATCTCCAATGACAAGCGGTTAATGGGATCATTAACTACCTTTTGTCAATTGGATCTCCAGTGACAACCGGTTAATGGGATCAAAACCTCCTTTTTGTTAATTGGATCTCCAATGACAACCGGTTAAAGGGATTCTGACCTCCTTTTTGTTAATTGGATCTCCAATTACGACCTGTTAATGGAATTATAACCTCCCTTTTGTTAGTTGGATCTCTAATTACAATCGGTTAATGGGATCCTAACCTCCTTTTTATCAATTGGATCACAGTCTCCTTTTTGTTAATTGGATCTCCAATGACAACCGGTTAATGGGATTCTGACCTCCTTTGTGTTAATTGGATCTCCAATGACAACCGGTTAATGGGACCCTAACCTCCTTTTTGTTAATTGAATCTCCAATGACAATCGCTTAATGGGATCCTAACCTCCTTTTTGTTAATTGAATCTCAAATGACAACCGGTTAATGGGATCCTCAGCTAATATATTTTAATTGGATATCCAGTGACCACCGGTTAATGGGATCGTAGCCTCCTTTTTATTAATTGGATTTCCAATACGACACCTCCTTTTTGTCAATTGGATCTCCAGTTACAACCTTTTGATGTGATCCTTACCTCCTTTTTGTTAATTGAACCTCTAATGACAACCGGTTAATGGGATTCTGACCTCCCTTTTGTTAATTGGATCTCCAATGACAACGAATTAATGGGATCCTAGCCTCATTCTTGTTAATTTGATCTCCAATGACAACCGGTTAATAAGATCCTTACCTCCGTCTTGTTAATTGAATCTCCAAGGACAATACAGATATAAACAAACAATTAAAAATATCCCGCAGAGATATTGCAGTGTGTTGTGTGTCATTATTTATTTGTCTTTTTGTCATTTCACATTTGCCATTTTATTGTGAGAAGAGTTTGAAGATTCCAAAAGGGTCATTTGAATCTGTATATCGAAGAAGAACAGACAACACAATGGCCATTTGTGTACATATAAAACTAAAGATCGAGTAACACGAACCTCATTAGAAACTGGGGACGAACTCAGGTGATCCGGAAGAGTAGGCAATTCCTGCTCTACTAGTGACACCCGTCGTGTTAATCTAGCTACAAACCCGGTGATAAGTCATAAATGAGGAAAGGACGGGAAGTGTTTACGACAAGTTGTCCCTCGTTCTTTGATTTACGTCTTTCGGATTACTATGTATACCGCTCAAAAGTATCTTTCAAATTTTATCCGGTTTCAGCACTATGTGTAGAAATATTATTGGCGTCTTTAATATTTTTGTTTTTCCCGTTCCTGTATTGAAACAATACACTAACATTGAGATATTGGCGGACGTTCTGTACTAGACAGGAAAAAAGCTTTTATTTGTGAATAAGGGTAATAACAAAATTACCGAACACAGACCAATCTTCCAAAGGGAAAGTCAAATCTCATAAATCAATAAACAGACAAAATCAGTCAACAACCGGGAAACTGGGAAACCGCAATGGCCCTGAGTTGGTACAGGCATTTATAAAGAAATGGTGGATTGCATCATATTTTACGGCGCCAACATCTCGCTTTCATTACGGTTCAAAGGTTCCGGTTGTCACTATAACAGCATGTATAACAATACTGGAACACAATAGGTAAAATAGTAATCAAACAATACTAAATTCAGTTAGGAAGGTATCTAATATATCTCGTGAACCATCACCATCAATAACTATGAGTCCTTTGAAGTATTTTAATTACGACAGTAATTGACAAAAACATTCTTACGTCACACATTCACAGAAAATATTTTTGACATTGTAACCACGTATACCAAATCCTTATCTTTATACATTTTCACTATATGAAAATGTATCCTTTACCATTGTATCTGCAGAGACAGAATATATTCCGACAAGATCTTGATATCGGAATATAACCTTTTTAAGAGATCGAATAAGGCGAATCTTTTTATAGACCTGGTCCAGTAGCCTGTTTTTCAGACAAAGATGACGCTTCAAGAAATCCTAAATATTTCTATTGTCATGGTTTCATTTTCATTTATATTTCCATGTTGATTACACCATCCACTTTTCAGACCGGAAGTAACATTTTTATGAACATAGAAATGCAGCCATATATTTTTGGAATCGGGAGATCAACTACTGTCAAGTTCAAGGTCAAATCTAGGGAAAGAGGTGACAATTGTTCAATTGACTTTTTAATTATCTTTTATATTTCTATGTGTCTGCACTGATTTAGATAGTTACGATTGTCTATATTTAGAGGAGGTACCATTAACTATAATTTGAGGAGGTACACTGCCCTAACATTACAGAGTAATATCACACCCTATGAGGTATTGCATCACACCAAGGTCAATAAAGGGTATGCTATTTATCGTGTACTTATGGCTTACTCCACCACTAAATTAGTGACCATGACATACCGGTATCTGCAAAATTGCATATTGTAACTCAAACAAATTCAATCTATTATTAGAATACAATCAATAATTATAATACCAATGACGAAAGATATATTTATTTTTTATCTAACGTTGATTGTCTTTCATTTTCAAGAAAAACCTGCAAAAGAAAGAATAATGTTATCTATGATAATTAAACCAAAGAAACAAAGAAAAAAAAGCATACAATACATATTTTATTAAAAAATGCCAACCAAAAATGGGAGCTCTTTTTAATTGAACAATGATTTAAAACAACAGCAGTAAATCTTACACTCAGTGCCGGATTTAGACGAAGAGAAGCCCTAGGCTATTACGATAGGCTCCTCCCACTCTACCATCCTCACTACTAGGGCAACATTTACGAGTGGAAAATCAATCTGAATAAAGGCGAGAACGATGAGGGGTGTTTAAAATTCTGCAATATTTTGAAATTAAGTGCAACTGTACCAAGAGAATTACTGAAAGGTTGTTCAGAGAGTAGAGTACGTTATGACAGCATATGCATGAAAGTCCAAAGACAGAGTCAACATTAATATACACCTTGGCCGGAGGTCCCTTAAATTATGAGGCCCTAGTCTTCAGCTTGCCAAGAATTTAGGGAAATCCGGCACTGCTTACACTGCTTTACACATTTTATTTATTATTTTGCTTTAATTCAAGTAATTGTGATCATTTAAAGTAAATAAAAAAACTAAGAAATAATTATTCGGATTTTGATTTATATTGTTAGAGATAAACAACAAAACATTGTGTATCATTTGTATGCTTAACATTCATAAATATTGTATTTTGTCTTGGTTTTTGCCTATAAAACTAATTTAATTCCACCACTTTTGATTACAGTACCTGTTCAAAGCTCGGAGAGTGAACGGTCATGTATTTGTCTGTGAAGGTATATATGTTGCCTCTTTCTGTGATATTTCGAGTGGATTATGGAACTGTTGTAACTGCGTGGATTTGTTGTTGTTGTTTTTTCGTTTTATTTCTTAAATCTATTATATATGTTATCTACGAAATAAAATAAAAAAAACTTACAAAAATTACTTTCACATATATACGGCAGGGCATTGCTACATGGATAGTCATGCCATTTTCCACTGTTGTTACTGAGCATAATACCACAATTCCAATTTTTGGAATTTACATTACTCGCTGGATATGGACGTCCAGGTAACCAGAACTTATACGTAGGTGCGGTCTGATCATATATCCACCGCCAGTCACCATTAACTACATCAGTAATACCCATCCAGTAGTACTTTTCTAGATAATAAAAAAGTGAAGTCATCGCCTATAGTTCTGGTTTAATAAAATATATAGATTGTTAAAAACATGTATTTACGCAATATATAATTCAAAATGATCAATTAGATTGCTGTCAAATTCCTACATATATCATATTCTCAGTCCTAAAGTATAATGTATCCCTTCAGTCCTACTTAGCACGACCACATGTGCTCGTGGCACGGAATTACCCCCCCCCCCCTTTTTTTAACTTTCTGTTTACATTTTAATTTTCAATAAAATTATTTCTTTATTATTTCATCTCTTTTTCCTTATTTTATCTTGTTCGTGTCCATATTCATACAATCTTATGTTAAACGCACACCATAAAAATATGACCTTTGTTTTTGGCAAATCAAAGGGCACAATTCACGAATAAAAAGACTGCTAAATTTCATAATTGAACTTGGTCTGTCTGTTATGGCCCTTGATATTACATACAAAGTTCAAATGTGGGGTCTAAGGACGGGTGGAAATGAATAACATCTAATGCCTTCCACGACAAGTGTAGTATAAGTTGATATAATTACTCTTGGTTTTCATTGCTTCCTTGAATACCCAACTCTGTTCGGATGAATCGTCTATCTTCACCAGATACCCACCAATCTCTCTACATCGTCTCTGATTAAACAATTTACATGATATTACTACATCAGTTACTGTAATATGTTCGTAAATAATAATAATAAAAAGAGTATTTTTTGCTTGTTGAAATTGTTACATCTTAAATTCAAGAATTAGCACAGAAACCAGACTATTTGACGCTCCGATGCTGTCCATTCATGACCAGTGGGTCAATACATATGACTTGGTTTATCAATAAAATGTATCAACAATTGCTTTTCCTTTTCTTTAATCATCTAAACATCTAGAGTTGGGGGTTGGCGTCATGATGCTTAACGCCACTTTCAGCAATATTTCAGTTACCGGTGTATCACAGCGATCAGTTGTATTGGTGGAGAAAACCAGAAAACCTAACAATAACTACCGACCTGCGAAAATTACTGTCAAACTTTTATTACGAATATACGAAAATATAGAACATATAAATAATAAAGTGATTATGTCTACGATCAACATGTAATGTGTCCTTGTCCATTTGAAGCTTTGACGTAGTTTGCACTGTATTAGAAATGACCAACATAATAAACGTCTCCATCACAGCAGGGGCAAATCAGTCAAACAGTGACACGGTACTACATGTATGATGACACTGTAGGTGCCTGGCTAACAGTCACTCGTGCTTTCCAGTTCTTATATGTATATTGCCAATTTGACAATGTCTTTATAGCAAACAGCGGAAAACAGAGAACATTGGCATGCTTTCAATATTTCACATATTTAATCAATATAATTCAGGCTTTTACAAACCTCAGCTGTAGTCCATTTAACGAAATCTGATCCAAAATAATAGCAATGTTCTTTGTACTTTCTCCACTGTCTCCCTGTAATTAGCGACGTATTATATTTCAAAGTTGCATGAATCGTTGACCACATATATATCTTTAATGCCAGTTAAAGGACTGAATATGTGTGCCATATTGGACTTTCACATACATGCGATGCTAAGACTCGAGAACGATGTCATAAGAAACCTGTACATAACATAACAATTATAACGCCATGACATGGATGTAATTAAGACCTAGCATAATTTCAATATTAAAGATCATGATTTAGGGTAATTCGCACTGTGGTCAGGGTTGTGGTACTGACATGATTTATTAGATATATCTATTGCCATTTAAAGTTCCTAGACAATATAATTGTTATTAAAACCAAAGTTTTCCTTCCTGAGATATAGGTGACCATATCCTCTTTTGGCTTTCCAGTTTAGAAGCGACGTTTAAATTTTTTCTCTTTTCTATCTGTTGACTATGAGTGTACCTGATTAAGGTTATTCCAGATACATGTCTTATGCTTTGTGAACTATATAAACGTTAGAGAATACCTAAGGGACAATCAAAAATGGACAATCCAGAGAAACTGGCAACATATGGAACACAAGACGACGAAAAACAAAACAAAAATACACCACAATGTGTGTTTGAGACCACTATGCGCAAATAAACACAAATTACGAAAATAAGACATGAACCCTGCTACAAACAAATAGAGGTAAAGATGAGCCAAACAAATTAGATATCCGTTTTTATCATTAAAAACCATTGTTACATGAGCTATGTAACAACTTTTATTTTTCCACATGACTTAACGCTTAAAAGAAAGTTTTTAATAAGGGAAAACTGATATGTGCGTGGTTTCCATATTTGGAGAACTCCTTGCAATACTTGTATACAAAGTATCGTGCGTGTGTGTTTTTATATCGGTTTTACAGTGCATCGTAACCTAATAATATTGCATATTTAAAAATTTCAAAGATAATATTTTTTTTTTCAAATTAAAATTTTTAAATTAAAGGAATACTCCAGTCTGATGAAAAGTTGTTTTAATTCAATTCATTATAACTTTTTATTCATAAATAATTATTTAAAAAAAGCACCTTTATTAACATTAATATACCCAATTAAAAATGTGAATATTTGGAATTTCCTGTCGTAGTGTAAGCGGCCATGACACCTATTCATGTGACGTCACAGAATCGGATCATGTTAGTTGAATAAATAACATGTATCTGACTCTTCCCAACATCGTGCCCGTTTGGTTATGTTTTAATATAAGATCAACTGCAATACAATGTTTATAATCGTATATCGTTCTAATTTTTTTTCTTCATATTCCCATTAAATGTTACATTTTCATAAAACAATGAGTTTATTTGTATCGGGAGGGGGGAGGGTCTACGTATAATTTCATCTTAGAGAATTTCACGTTTTACATGATTGCCCGTATAGTTTAAATAACTGTCAGTTTTAACTCATTTTATGCGTACACATGATTTTTTTTCTTTTTAGTCCCCAATGCTGTCGTACTTTCCCGTGTTTTTCGAGGTCACTGGTCGATGTGTTGATAAGGGTAATTACACAAACAAATTCTTCTCACATATTCCCTTTTAATTTTGTTAGTGCAATAAAATGCTTAACATGAAGTCATAGTAATTTTGTAATTATCAAAAGATAAATATACGTTATTTTACGATTTACATATTTTTTAATGATAAAATTGCAACTGTTCAATACTGATATAATATACGATACCGGTACTAATACGTCACAGCTCTTTCGGAAGAGCTTTAATTTTAGGTATAATCCGAGAATGGATTATGTCCCTTATCCTCTCACATTGTGCAGTGTTGAAAAATGGCGACCACCATTGTTTGGTGCAACAGGAAACTTCAATCACCAAATTCTACCTAACGGTATATTATTTTTAACATTCATTAACACAAACGTCTTTTAGTTAATGTCATTTAATTATTCACGCTAACTTGTTAAGACCATGGAGTTTTCCTTTAAATAAAGAAAACCTACCTTTGAAATCCTCTTCAATGGCAATCAGGTCTTTATCTAAGGTCTTTACTTTTCCATTGATAGTAGTTATCTGACTCTGTAGGGTACTGACTGTTTTACTAAGGTAGCTTTCCAGGCTCTTCAAAGCATTCCTTGTTTTTGTAAAATCTTGTTTTGACCCCGTAGTCAGACATGGCAGAGTAGCCCCATAATCAACCAGAATTGAAACAACAAAAAGGAAAGTAACCAATCTCATTTCTGAAACATCACGTAAAGTAACCAATATCATTTCTGAAATATAAAATAAAGTAACCAATCTCATTTCAGAAACATAGAGTAAAGTAACGATCTCAGTTCTAAAGCATAACGTAAAGTAGCCAATCTCATTTCTTAAGCATAAGGTAAAATAACCAATCTCATTTCTGAAACATACAATAAAGTAGCCAATCTCATTTCTGAAACATAACGTAAAGTAACCAATCTCATTTCTGAAACAAAACGTAAAGTAGCCAATCTCATTTCTGAAACATAACGTAAGGTAACCAATCTCATTTCTTAAACATAACGTAAACTAACCAACCTCATTTCTGAAGCATACAATAAAGTAGCCAATCTCATTTCTGAAACATAACGTAAAGTAACCAATCTCATTTCTTAAACATAACGTAAAGAAACCAATCTCATTTCTTAAACATAAAGTAAAGTAACCAATCTCATTTCCAAAATATAACGTAAAGTAACCAATCTCATTTCTGAAACATAAAATAAAGAAACTAATCTCATTTCTGACACAAAAAATAAAGGAACCAATCTCATTTCTGAAACATAAAGTAAAGTATCCAATCTCATTTCTGAAACATAAAATAAAGATACTAATCTCATTTCTGAAACATAAAGTAATGTAACCAATCTAATTTCTTAACCATAACGTAAAGTAACCAATCTCATTTCTGACACAAAAAATAAAGGAACCAATCTCATTTCTGAAACATTAAGTAAAGTATCCAATCTCATTTCTGAAACATAATGTAAAGTAGCCAATCTCATTTCTGAAACATAACGTAAAGTAGCCAATCACATTTCTGCAATATAACGTAAAGTAACCAATCTCATTTCTGAAGCATAAAATAAAGTAGCCAATCCCATTTCTGAAACATAACATAAAGTAGCCAATCTCATTTCTGAAACATAACGTAAAGTAACCAATATCATTTCTTAAAAATAACGTAAACTAACCAATCTCATTTCTGAAGCATACAATAAAGTAGCCATTCTCATTTCTGAAACATAACGTAAAGTAACCAATCTCATTTCTGAAGCATAAAATAAAGTAACCAATCTCATTTCCGAAATATAACGTAAAGTAACCAATCTCATTTCTGAAACATAACGTAAAGTAACCAATCTCATTTCTGAAACATAAAATAAAGAAACTAATCTCATTTCTGACACAAAAAATAAAGGAACCAATCTCATTTCTGAAACATAAAGTAAAGTATCCAATCTCATTTCTGAAACATAACGTAAAGTAGCCAATCTCATTTCTGAAACATAACGTAAAGTAGCCAATCACATTTCTGAAATATAACGTAAAGTAACAAATCTCATTTCTGAAACATAAAGTAAAGGAACCAATCTCATTTCTGAAACATAAAATAAAGGAACAAATCTCATATCTGAAACATAAAATAAAGCAACCAATCTCATTTCTTAAACATAGCGTAAAGTAACCAATCTCATTTCTGAAACATAAAATAAAGTAACCAATCTCAGCTTTGAAGCATAAAGTAAATTTACCTATGTCATTTCTGAAACAAACAGTAAAGTAACCAATCTCAGTTCTGAAACATAAAGTAAAGTAACCAATCTCAGTTTTGAAATATAAAGTAAAGTGACCTATGTCATTTCTGAAGCAAACAATAAAGTAACCAATCTCAGTTCTGAAACATAGAGTAAAGTAACTAATCTCAGTTTTAAAACATAAATTAAAGTAACCAATCATATTGAGTGTTCAAAGTGAAGACAATTACAATTCTTAATTTACAGTTTTTCTGCTATGACGAGGGTATGCATAATTTTTAATGTAAAATGTTTCCAGTTTGGATTTTATTTTAAAGTAGAACATTATACATTTTGTGATCCACACAACTGCAACACTCCGATTAAATGGGCCCATGGAAAGTGTTGTACCACACAAGGGGGGTAATTTATGTCATATTCTCATACATTGGGTTCCCTGTATGTTCTATTACCTTTTCCCTTTCCACGACATAAATGAACATCAACAATGTTAGGTTACCATTTTTAAGTTTGTACTTACTTTTGCTGACATCTACTTTCAAGTGACTTGATGATTTAGTTCGGGATTGGAGAATTCTATATATATAAATAAAGTCAAGTAATTCAATACATATTATAATGATACAATATACATATAATGACAGCTTGTCACGCAATACATATTTCCAAGAATAAAGAATTCGTGTTATTATTTATATACTTTGACACAGTAAATGTGTTTTTCTTGCATATTCAAACTGTTAAAAGAAAGAGTAGTACTTGATCTACAATCTGAACACCTTAACAACAAGAACCGTTCATATGGCTCAGCGTAAATATGCCTTAATAAAGGAAGAGGGGAGAAGCTCCTTTAGGAGGCGGGCCTATTATTTTACTGAAAAAACTTTTCCCCAATTTTCATAGAAACAAATGCTAGTATATTCATCTGAAAGAAGTCAATTAAAATAAATAATCTGACCCTGCAGTTCACAGCGGAAATATTGTGCTAAATATTGAAGAAAAATTACCAATTTTGTATGTGTAAAAATGATCTGATTTTTGAATCATGCTTAAACAATGTTCTGCCTCTGGGTAAACTCCTACCTTTAATTTAAAATTAAATGATCAGTACCTTTTTATTTCTGCAAAATACCAATATGACGTCATTCTTTCGCTTTGTAAACAAAACAGTGGTGTATTTCTTCTATCAATTATAATTTTTTGTCTTAAAAGCAAATGTTGATGAGCTAAATCGTCTGCTCGAATTTGTCAGGATGAATCAGTAGCGTAGCTAGAGGGGATGAGAGGTGCCCGCCCCGGCCTACACCTTTTTGGGGCAGCACTTTTGCGTCTGTTGTGTAAGTCGGTATAAGCTGTATTAAAACAAAAGTGGTTTCAACGTTTGGACACTACTCAGTTGGAGTAAATTTTCGATTTCAAGTAACTTAAAGTTTGGTAAAGCGATTATGATATTGGTCGAGCAATAACCATTACCTAGTGATGTATTCAGATCTGTTTTCTGGTTTATCATTGTTGACAATGTGAAACCTATGAACGGACCCAGGATGTGTTCTTTTAATGCCGAATAATCTCTGTCTATAGGATACACCATCTTGGTTGTTAGCATATACATTGTATTTGTTTTCCCTGGCAGAAGTTCGTTTGATGATTGGCATGGTCTATTGTATGTATTTCGGGTCTTGCGCTTCTGTACAGACGAATTTGTGCGTGGTTATGTTCTTTTTTGGTGATTTGGGTGATTGATTACGTCGCGCCCTAATCAGCTCTTATTGACCAATCGTGGTGTACTTTTGATTTTCAGCTGAACTTGTTTGTCCAAGTTACTTTATTTTATTCCAGCTTATACACATTCTTCACTGTGATTAAATTACCATCAGTATATTATTTGCTTAGTGACCTCTCGTACGTTGCAATATCCGATACTTGACGGTATTGTAAGGTAGGTTTTAGTAAATAGTGTGTACGATGGGTTAAATGTAGTGTTTCACCAACAATATTTGTATGTATTTTTATCACGCAACATGTAGAATCGAATATTTTAAGACATTTTTCTTCTATGGCATTTTTACCGCAAATGCATAATACTGAACTCATTACTAAATTACTAGTAATATCTTGCATGATATTTGGTATACAGAATCCAGTACATCATGACTGCTGACATGGCGGTGATTGTTGTATATATATACATTTTTGTATACTCTACGAGGGAGTCACTGTGCATTATGTTGTATTTGTTGGATTGGCAGAAACTCATGAGATGACCCGGTCGGCACACACTATAGCTACACCACTAGAATGAATGACAGTACAGCCAATCTGAGTTGCATAAATTGTGTGCGAGCTCGCTGGCAAACGTAACTATAAATTACCGCCTTGCTCATCAAAGTGTACTACCATATTTGTATTGTTAGACACATCAAAATCGAAATAATTCATGGAGGCGATACTGTGTTGTGAGTTTCAACATGGGTTTGCAGGATATTAATAAGTTTTAGCCCTCGCTTCCACTCAGAATAAAATACCAATATACTGCCAACATATGCTAAAATTCACAACACAGTATGACTTATATGAGTTATTTCTTAATTAAAGGAAACTGCGAATTATGGGAGATGTTTTAATTTCCATAAGGAAAGAGAGGAGAGACAATCGATAGGGAAATGGTTGCCACACACATCCACACCTAATAAACTAATATCAGGGGTAGTTGTAACTTGTCTTGAAAATTACGTGCAAAATGTGTAGCATTCTCAAAACAGGAAGTACTCGTTTACGTTCATCCTAAGTACGAGTTGTCATTTTGATTCTTTCCGTACAACTAGTGGGAAGATTATGCTATATATCCAGACCCATAGCCACAGACATCATGCCAACAGTCCATATGGTCTGATCAGCATCTGTAATTGATTTTCTGATGAGTAATTGTGTTCATTTGGAACATATATGCTCGATATTAGTAGAGATATAAAACTTCCAAGTGAGCTGGGTAATGTTTCCTTGTTAACCTTCATGGTATACTAGTATATATAGCGATTTCGGTCATTTTGTGCAATGGATCCTTTGATTGAAAAAAATCGACCACTCTGTAAGTGTTCGGGGAAAGACATTTATGTTTATAACTTTTTACTCATTAATTGTACTTACCTAGGGTTTTCAGCATTATATGACCTTAGCATGACTTCAATGGCAAAGGTCGAATAACCGGATGTTCTGCTTTGAAGCAAACATAGAACCAAGCAATTTCGATCCAGGAAACCAAAAACTATCAAATGGCACTGTTTCTGACCGGAAGTCACACCTTTAAGAAACATGAAATGAAAATGTCCCTACCAACCATATATATTCTTGGAATCAGGAAAACATAGGCTATTGTTTCTATCCCATTGAACTGGAAATAAGGAATACCGCAGCTCTAGATCTGATTCATGACTTGATCTACGCCTAGAAATTGACAATGGACCGATTTTTATTTAAACTTTACGACAAAACATATGATTTGAAAATTGTCTTCGTGAACTTTCCATCAATATGTACCAATATTTCAGTAGAACTACACTGGAATATATATCTCTAAGTTGATTCGATATTCCAGAGCGTGTGGTTCCTATCATGATTTCCTGATAATTGGGGCTCCTAGTGGTTAAGTTGAAGTTATCACTTCGAAATTTTTGCGGTCGTCAACCGTTACGAATATCTGTGTCACAAATGACTACAGATAAGTTCCATTTGTCATAATCACAATACGATTCTTTCCTCACCGGATTTGTAACACAGTGAGTGAGTTGTTTAACGCCAATTCAGCAATTTTTCAGCTATATCATGGCGAGAACAAGTTAATTTTCAATGAGATGATGATGAGGTCCGCTTTGTTCTTGACCAGCACGCTGAGTTGAATTTTTATAGTGCTAGCTCACTGAAACAACAGTCCGCGGGAAGACCTGTCGCTCCCCTCGGACACATTTTCTGATTCCGAACCAACCAGTCTTTGCTCTTACTCCTTAATGCTACGTGCTTAACGAAGAAGCAATAAATACCAGTTTTATAGTCTCTGGTTAGACCCGACCGAGGCTCGAATCCACGATATACCGCACTCGAGACGAACACGCTAACCATGATTACACCACCGATGAACTCACGATCTACCGCTGTCGAGGTGAACACGCTAACCATAACACCACCGATGTGGTTTTTGTAACAAGAGTAACACGACGAGTACCACATTTAGAGCAAGCACTGATTACCCTTCCGGAGCACCTCCAGGTTCGCCCCCGGATGTTAGTGGGGTTCATTTTTCCCAGTCTTTAGTTTTTTGTGTAGTTGTTTTTGTAGATCATAGTTAGTTACCTTTGTCCTTTTTCCTTTGGCCATTGTGTTGTCTGTCCTTCTGCGATTGTTTGCTTCCATTTACCCTTTTGATATATTCGAACGTTTCCTATCACCGGAATTTTAACTAATGTAACATGATGGGTGCTACTAGTTGTGCAGGAACTGCCTACCCTTCCGGAGCATCTGAGTTCACTCCTCGTTTAGTATGGTTCGTGTTGTTCAGTATTTAGTATTATGTGTAGTATTTAGTCAACACTTTGTTTGTCTATCCGTTCTTTTTCCTTTGGTCAATATACGGCTTCTGGTTACTTCTTAATAACTTTTTTTATCACATGCAGTTCTGTATTAACGCATGGGCACGCTGGATAATTGCTCTTGGGTCCCACGAGCATAGGAGCCCAATGTTAATCTATGTATATTGTCTACAGTATGTGTTTAATGTTTAAGCACTGATTTTGTGCAAATGCATTCAAAATATGTTTAATTTTATCGACATTTACAGTTTTATCTCTGTGAGTGTTTGTGTAGGTATGTAACCCAGTGCACTGCTTTTCCCGGGAATCTATAATGCTATTTAGACGGTCCTGATCGCATGGTTCAATTTTAAAATCGAAAGTGATATTTTTATGAAACTGGTTGTGCAAAAACTGACTAGCAACCACAAGCTGGTACATTAAAGCGCAGTTGCAACTATGGCAATGAGTCGACAACGGTTTTTCAACGCCATGACAATGGTGAATAATGGCGAATTCACAAGTTGCAGCAGAGGTCGGTTTTCAATTTATTAATTATTATGATGTAGAACATTTTCTACAATGGGAAATACTATGCACATTTGATATATTTTGTTCAATTTGTCACATATAACCCCTATCTTTGTACCTTTAAATGAAAAATATCATAAAAACATTGCCTTAGAAATATTTATGCATTTTGTCCATTATTTGATTACCGTGTGCCGACATTAGACTCGAATTATATATCAACGCAGTGAAAGACGGAATTTGTACAACGCAGATACAACAATACGCATTGAAATGTTTGCTATTTTTCGTGTGGTCGATAGTTGCAGTGTCAGATAATCGAATAATAGACTTATTTTCTACGGTCTAATTATTTCCAACACTTAAGCCATGGCAATTATTTATGATACTAAGTAATCTCAATCATGTTTTCAGGGGCCCGGGTGGCTCAATGAGCTAGGTCGTTGGATCTAACAACTCATACAAATGTACAAGCCTATCACCAATACGGCGTGGGTTCGCGCCCAGCTTTGTAAATTACAAAAAAAGGTGCACTCGACTCGCAGCGCATGTGATAAAGTTTACCAGTTGCTTGCCCATGGTCGGTGGTTCTGTCCTGGTACTCCGGCTTCCTCCACCACTAAAACTGGTCGCCATGGTATAGCTGAAATATTGTTGAAAGTGGCGTTAAACACCAAACATCAAAACAAATCAAATCAAATCAATCATGTTTTCTATTTATAGTCAATACAACATTGTGTACAGTACTATCATGATTACGACAATCCTCTATTCAACAATAGAGACATATAGATTCTCCTTCAGTTGCCCGTGGGTTACGATATTTCTCCATTCAAAAGAGTTAAATTTAAAATTTTAACTCTCGAGAGTAGAGAAATATCGTCACCCACACTGAAGGAGAATTTGTTTTCTCCCATTTTTAACACGAACTTTATTTCAAAGTTTGAAATTAATGCGGGGAAAGGCACGAGACATTTTAATCTTCTAGAGGATTACATATTTTTCCACGATTGGTTCAGCGGGGTTAACACGCCGTAATAATGGGAGAAATGAATTTAACCGACATCAGAAAATATTAAAAATGCATTTTACACGAGATTTAATTAAAGAGAGGTACACAGACCAGTTTGACCTAAGAACAAAATAAAATGTTTGTCACCAACATACAATAATTTTACCAAAACCATGGAAACGATATTTTCCCTTAATTCAGTAAGCAAGACTAAGAGTAAAAACATTTCCTTTGTTTGATCATACCTAAAATACAGAGATTTGTGGTTAAACCACAATGTACACGAACAGTTAGATGTACACCAAACATGTGTCACCGTTTGCAAAAAAAAAAACAAACAAACAAAAACAACAACAACAACAGCTAACACCAGGTCCAAGCGAAAAAATAGAAGAACAAAATATCGTGGACAGTTACACTAGCAAAAATTCAAAAGCAATTGTGGAAACTTTTAGTTTGCTACCAGGCTGAAGCTAGCTACCAATTTCTAGCGACCACTAAGATAGCGACCAATAAGACTATATGTCTCAAAACCAAAAATATTAATAAGAGTAAAATGTACTTTTAAAGATTTCTAACGACCAATACCAAATATATTAGTCAAAAAAAGAAACGATACAAAGAATTTTTTTAAATATATTTTTATGTTAAGACCAACACAATCGTTCATTATCATTTACGTCAATGTTTGCGTCAAACTCTTTAATACTCCCAAAGCAAACAATAACATGCTGTTCCGTAAGGAAAAATTCTGGAAAGTCAATTTTCCGTCCCATGATCGAGTTTGCGATGATCGAATTAGCCATTTAAATCATCTGCGGACATTAATTGTGCTGTCAACAAAAGTAAACAATTTGCCATTCTGAAAATTGAATTTTCACAAGAACGTCGATGCCACAGCTCTGTCAAAATGACCGTGAGCGATCGGTGGGTCTGGTTCAGGCTGGATTTACTCACGAGGCCGTTGCAGACCACTTTAATGTGTCTAGAATAACAATTTCAAGGCTAATAATTCGGCTGCGACAAACAGGTAGGACGAACGACAGACCCCGTAACGACAGGCCGCGTGTGACGTCACAACGTCAAGACATAAATTTAAGCCTTATTCATCTACGGAACTGTATAATAACGGCTGCAGATACTTCCCATAGAACACCTGCTCTAGCAAACGTCCGAATGTCGGATCCGACTGATCGCAGACGACTACGTGAATGTGGACTCCGACCAATCATTGAACAACGCCATATGACCGCGGGACTAGCATGAGCTCGTGCACGCTGACGTTGGAGGCTTCACACCTTTTTAGTGATAAATCCTGATTTTGACTTCGTTTTAGCGATGGACGTTCTCGTGTGTACCACAGTAGTGGGGAACTTTTTACGGATCAGTGGGTGTACAAGTCCGAGGAGGCGGAGGTGTTATGTTATGGGCTGGAATTTTTCATGATGGTCGCACTCAGCTCGAAATTGTTCAAGGAACTTTGAATGTCGTAAAATACAGAGACGATATTCTTGATTCTACCTTTCTGCCTTTTCTGCAACAGCGAAACTTTGATCACGGCTTTCAATATGACAATGCAAGATGTCACGTGGCTCGTGTTTGTCATGACTCTCTGAACCATAATCATATTCGTGTTCTTCCTTGGTCGGCATTATCACCGGATCTCTCTTCAATTGAATATTTATGGGATGAACACGGTAGACGTTTTCGCCACCGTCAAAATCCACCGGAAACACTACAGGAGCTGCGTGACGCACTTGTGCACGAGTGGAAAAACATCACACAAGCCTTTATCCAACGATTAATTGGTTCTATGTGTCGGATATGCGAAGCTGTCGTTGCTGCAAGAAGTGGTCACACACGTTATTGAACTCCGCAAACCACCATACTGCATGACAATTTCTGTCTGTCCATGATTTGCTCTGATATTGATGTTGATAAATTGTGTTGATATTGCCTTATTTGCTATGCCCATATGAATCTAAACTATACGATTTGTGTCGCTTTTTTATTCTCTATGTAAAAAATACCATATTGAGCACCAAACCCTTGCATCGTTTTCTTTTGTTGACTAGTATATATTACTGTAAATGCATATTCAACACATTGAATCGACATCTGGACATACAGTCAATATTTATGGAGCCCCCTCCCCCGACAATGCAAAGTTGACATTTAACACCCTATATGGGACAAAGGTGCAGAATCCAACGCAGGCACTCAGATGAGTAAAAGACCAGGACAATACATTTTATGTTCTATTTCACATGATCACCCGAACATAAAATTTCTTTTCTTTACTGGGCTAAATAACGAGGACACAAGTATTTTGGATGGCAAGCTGGGCAAGAACTTTGCCGTCTGGAATTTTACATGTGATATTAAATACACCCTC
>MJUT01049277.1:389761-406538 GCA_002080005.1 Gigantidas platifrons | reverse complement strand
TCATGTCTTTTATTGTTCAGATGTTGCCATTTGTACATCTATTTACGCTTAAAATCGTTTTCCGTTTGGGAGTTGAACCCCCCACCAGGACTCTGCCCTGGACCTGCTGGGGGCCTTAAGCGACCCGAGATCCCTCACCGCAAGTTGTGCCTACATTTCATTTTATGCCTAGCTACGCCCCTGACTGGCAGCACAGTTATCCCTCTGTAGTTGCTAGCTTGCTGCCTTGTTCCCTTATTTTTAAATACAGGTGTAAAAGGCCATCTTCAGAGATTCAGATACGCTTCCGTGTTTAAAGATGCATCCTACTAGTGCAACAAGTAGTTTCTCCATATCAAATCCTGTGTAGATGATATGCTCTATCGTCATCCCATGGTAGTCTGCTGACTTTCCTTTGTTTATGGAACGGATAGCGTTTGTCATTTCGTAAGAGATTACGTTTCTGATGTTGTTACGCTGAACTAGCTGATCTTTTATATGAATATCGTCTTCAGCCAAGTTGTGATATGTGCTATCTATTCGTGTCTTCTGGTTGAATGTGGTAGGACTGCTAAAGTGTTCTTGAAATACATTAATGATGTTTTCACTCTCAATGTAGTTTTTCCCATTGACTTCTAGTTCCATGATCATGTTATTTCCTTGTCTCCTGTTCTTACGTACCAGTTTATGAAACATTTTGGTATCTTTTGTACTTGCTTCTAAGATATTTTCTTTTTCCTCATTTCTCAATTTAGCTATCTCAATTCGTACTGCAAGTCTGACTTCCTTTTTTACTTGCTTTTCTCCCTAAGCATTATGTTGCTTTTGTCGTTAGGTTTCCCATGGTCTTTCCATACTTTATATTTTTGCCTTGCCGTTTTTATTGATAACCGAATTTCAGGTGTCCATACTTTTAATTTCAGTTTGGCGTTAAAAGTTGTCTTTGCTGATAAGGTGAGTGTAGCTGTATCTTTCAGAAGTTCACATAATTTTAATATGACTTGTTTTATTGCTGTTTCTTCCATATTTTCGTTTATTTGGAGACTGTCTATATGTGTACGGATGTGGGCGGAATACCATTTTTGTCTACCTTGTTTCAGTTGATCTTTTTTGCTATCTTGCAATTATTTTCCTTGCTGTGAACTTTTGCATTTTTATGTTTGAATTTGATGCTCATACGGATTGGATGGTGATCAGACGTATTCTCTGGCATATCGTGTAATACTTGGTTTCTTTAGAACTCCCCATCTGACAGATTGTGCAGAAAATAATCAATTTCCGATGATTCCTGTCCTAGTGAGTTAACAAAAGTGTTTTCCTTATTGTCATACTTTAGGCAGTACTCGTTTATGAAGTCTCGCAGGTAGAGATAACGTTTTGTATTTGTTGGTTCATTCAGATCTTCGTTGATATCTCCTCCTATGATAATTGCATGGATTTCATTGTATTTTTGATGAACTCATATAATTGGTCAATTGCTTCTTGGTATTCTGTGAGATGGTTTTTACTTCCTTTTCCTGGTAGGCATACTGATGTTTTAGTATGTTTGAGTTACAGCTTTCCTTTATTTCTACGCACTGTATCCTTTCTGACCCAAGATATATTTGTTTCATCATGTGTTCAATACCTTTTTTTCCATAAGATGGCAGCTCCTCCGTATCCTCGAGGCATACATTTTGGCAGAATCGGATCATTTTTATCAACTCCCTTGCCTACATAGTTTATATGTTCATTAAGTTCACCAAGTAGATGTAACTGTTTGGAACAGCCAATGCTCCTGAATGATGATAATATCAATAAATTGTAGTAATTTATGTATTATTGGTCCACAAGTTTTCATATTTTTACAGTTGAATGAAATCAAGTGCAGTTGAGAACTTTCTGATTTCTCTGTGCCTGTGCTTTCTATTACAAACGGTTTAGATCGAGACTTGGCAAGGCTAAACAAGTCTGTTTGCATTCTATGTCTATTGTCATTGATTATGTTGAGGTATGGAGTTTGATGCGGTATTTGTCCCTATTTGTTGGTGTTGCACAACAGGGTAGTGTGTATTTTGCTTATCTCCTGTATATCTTGGTATTTGCATGGAGGCAGGGGCATTGTGACTCACTTCTTACTGTTTTGCTACCTGCAGGTTGGCTGATCTTTTGTAGCTCAGTGGTTGGCCAGTAAGATTTTGCACCTTGGATTGTGGTATTTGAGCTATGTTCTCCTTTTGGCTATTATTTAGAATCTTTTTGGTCAGCCTACTTCTACTTGTCTTTGGTGTTTCTGTATTTGGTTGTGGGCTATCATCAAAGAGTTCAATTTTGTCTAGCTGTTTATCTATTTCGTCTAGTGCAATGTTTGATAATTTTGTATGGAGATTTTCTAGTTTCTGATCAAGCTCCTGTTTCATCTTATAATAGATATCCTGACTACCAGTTGGTGGTTTACACGTGTTGTGTGTAGGGGCGCTGCTAGATGGTTGTCAGACTCCAGTCTTCTTTTTAGTAGTTTAATGGTTTGTTCTAATTCAAAGTTCCTTGCTGCTAGCAGTTGGCATCATGTTTCTAACACTATTTCTCATTTCGTATCTGATTGTGTTGAATATAATGATTGTGTAGCTAGCGTTGTTCACTATTACTTTAATTTAATTATGTGTTGCACAATTGTGGAGACAGACATCGTACGCAACACACTCTTCAGAATGCAGTTCAGTTTGGCACTCGCAACATAACAGTCATAAACCGCGTTTTCGTTATTAATACTAATGTTGTCTTTAAGGTGATTCCATGCCTCCTTTGAAAAGTACTTTTTAATGCGAGTCAAATTAACGTTTTCATTAAGGACTTTAATCGAAACATGGTAGTCTGCTGACTTTCCTTTGTTTAGGGAACGGATAGTGTGTGCTATTTCGTCAGAGGCTACGTTTTTGATGTTGTTACGCTGAACTAGCTGATCTTTTATATGAATATCGTCTTCAACCAAGTTGTGGTATGTGCTATCTATACGTGTCTTCTGATTGAATGTGGCAAGACTGCTGAAATATGCTTGAAATCCATTAATGATGTTTTCACTCTCAATGTAGTTTTTTCCATTGACTTCTAATTCCATAATCATGTCATTTCCTTGTCTCCTGTTCTTACGTACCAATTTATGAAACATTTTGGTATCTTTTTTCCTTGTTTCTAAGATATTTTCTTTTTCCTCATTTCTCAATTTAGCTATCTCAATTCGTACTGCACGTCTGACTTCCTCTTTTGCTTGCTTTTCTCCTTAAGCATTATGTTGCTTTTGTCGTTAGGTTTCCCATGGTCTTTCCATACTTTATATTTTTGCCTTGCCGTTTTCATTAATCACCGAATTTCAGGTGTCCATACTTTTAATTTCGGTTTAGCGTTAAATGTTGTCTTTACTGATAAGGTGAGTGTAGCTGTTTCTTTCAGAAGTTCACATCATTTTAATATGGCTTGTTCTATTGCTGTTTCTTCCATATTTTCGTTTATTTGGAGACTGTCTATATGTGTACGGATGTCGGCGGAATACCATGTTTTGTCTACCTTGTTTCAGTTGATCTTTTTTGCTATCCTGCAATTATTTTGCTTGCTGTGAACTTTTGCATTTTTATGTTTGAATTTGATGCTCATACGGATTGGATGGTGATCAGACGTATTCTCATGCATATCGTGTAATACTTGTTTTCTTTGGAACTCCCCTTCTGTCAGATTGTGCAGAAAATAATAAATTTCCGATGATTCCTGTCCTAGTGAGTTAACAAAGGTGTTTGCCTTATTGTAATACTTTAGGCAGCACTCGTTTATGAAGTCTCGTAGGTAGAGATTGCGTTTTGTGCTTGTTGGTTCATTCAGATCTTTGTTGATATCTCCTCCCATGATAATGTTATGGGTTTCAATGTAATTTTGATGAAGCTCATATAATTGGTCAATTGCTTCTTGGTATTCTGTGAGATGGTTTTTACTCCCTTTTGCTTGTAGGTATACTGATGTTTTTAGTATGTTTGAGCGACAGCTTTCCTTTATTTCCACGCACTGTATCCTTTCTGACCCAAGATATATTTGTTTTATCATCTGTTCAATACCTTTTTTTCCATAAGATGGCAGCTCCTCTGTATCCTCGAGGCATACATTTTGGCAGAATCGGATCATTTTTATCAACTCCCTTGCCTATATAGTTCATTAAGTTCACCAAGTAGATGTAACTGTTTGGAACAGCCAATGCTCCAGAATGAAGATAATATCATTAAATTGTAGTAATTTATGTATTATTGGTCCACAAGTTTTCATATTTTAACAGTTGAATGAAATCAAGTGCAGTTGAGAACTTTCTGGTTTCTCGGTGCCTGTGCTTTCTATTACATACGGTTTAGATCGAGACTTCGCAAGGCTAAAGAAGGCTGTTGTGTTGGAATTTGCATTATATTTCTATTGCCATATTGTCCTTGATTATGTTGAGGTATGGAGTCTGATGCGTATTTGTCCACATTTGTTGGTGTTGCACAACAGGGTAGTCTGTATTTTGCCTATCTCCTGTATATCTTGGTATTTGCATGGAGGCAGGGGCATTGTGACTCAGTTCTTGCTGTTTTGCTACCTGCAGGTTGGCTGATCTTTTGTAGCTCAGTGGTTGCCCAGTAAGATTTTGCACCTTGGATTGTGGTATTTGAGCTATGTTCTCCTTTTGGCTATTATTTAGAATCTTTTTGGTCAGCCTACTTCTGCTTGTCTTTGGTGTTTCTGTATTTGGTTGTGGGCTATCATCAAAGAGTTTAATTTGTCAAGCTGTTTATCCATTTCGTCTAGTACAATATTTGATAATTTTGTATGGAGATTTGCTAGTTTCTGATCAAGTTCTTGTTTCATCTTATACTAGATATCCTGACTACCAGTTGGTGGTTTACACGTGTTGTGTGTAGGAGGCGCTGCTAGATGGTTCTTTTGAGTAGTTTAATGGTTTGTTCTAATTCAAAGTTCCTTGCTGCTAGCTGTTGGCATCATGTGTCTAACACTATTTCTCATTTCGTATCTCTAATAGAGATTTTTCTTTAACTTTTAGCTGCTCTTCGACTTTTTTTCACTTTGATTTTTCTTGTTCTTAGCTCGCTGAGGTTAGGATTTTCCAGGTTTTGCTGTTTGATTTTCAGTGTTCTGGGTTCAAGTATTGGCTTGGGATTAGCTGATAGTTTTGTTGTAACTGATGCCAGCTTAGGTAACGCCTTTTCTGGACTTTTGCATCGTCTCTACGAGGGATTTCAGTTGCTAGATTGTTGCTAACATTTTCTTGTGATTGTAGTTCTTCTTGGATTATAATGCAGGCTATGCATATATGCGTTTCATCTACTTCTGTCATACATTTGGTGTGGCAGTTGTTATTGCACTCTTCGCATATATCCCAGTCTGGATCTATTAACCTAGTGTCGCATACTGCACAGTTCCGCTCTGGCTGGCGAATAGTTTGTATTTCATTACCCTCCTTGTTGCAGACTTTCAACACTACTGTTTCTTCTTCTAGAAGTTGCTGAGCATTGGTACGACTATGTGTGCATCCCGATAGTGCTAGGATATTATATTTTACTTTACTACATAGCTTGCATTTGTAGTACTCATCTCCGCTGGAGTTTCCTGCTATTTGTATCTCCTGCTCAGTTAGTTTCTGGCATTTGTAGTGCACCAAATGATTTCCAGTATCACAAAAAATACTCCTCGTTCTACACTTGTTGTGGCATTTGATGCATATTTCTTTACCATCTTCTGAATTTAGTTGTTCATTCCTCTAGTTTCCTTTGGCCATGACATTGCCATTGTCTAAACGATTTTGTAGTTGGTTACCAAATTGCCTGTTTAATTCTTCTATGCTCAGTGTAACCCCTTGAGGACAATTGTGTGTATGCTAGGAATATCCTTGGCAATAAAATGGTTAGCACCATTACCATTGACTAGAAATCGGCTGGTTGTGTTGTATATATTGATTGTGTAGCTAGCGTTGTTCACTATTTCTTTAATTATGTGTTGCACGATTGTGGCCTGTGATTTATCGGTGATTTTCTTGATATTTGCTTGGCCTATAATCTCAAGCAAGTTTTCAAAGGAGTTTAGAGTTGCCAATCTAAGTAGTTCAAATGTTACTGCATCTGCTGTTAGTACAATTCCACTATTTGTATATTTGTATTTTACATGGAGATTTTTCTTAGTCGCCTCAAGTTTCTTATACAGAGTCTTTGTGATATCTATAGTTTTTCATACAGTCCTCTTTATCGACCTCTGTTCTAGCACGGATTTTATTTGTTGTTACTACTTCTAAGGAAGACATGATTATAATTAAAAGTTCCCTTTTTATCTGTTGACAAAATGCATAGATATATCTGGTGTTTCCACGGCGTGGCTTAATCACCCCATGCCTTCTGATCCACACCAAATATGTTTTCCTGATTGTTTAGTGCCAACAGTCGGTCCGAATTTGGGTAGATATTTCAGCAAGCGAAGCTATGGCCAAGATCGGTTTTGTATGTATGCCGTCTAAGTAAAGTTGGTAATTGATATACTGTTTACGTGGTTTGTTATTGCCTCTTTTTTCTTGTTTGCTTGCTTTTAGATGTAAGTTGAGTAATGGAGACCGCACATTCAGGGAAGAATTTAGGTCCTGTATTTGTGTATTTAAATCTACTATTTCTTAGTTAAATTTTTGGTCCTGGTTTATGCGGTCTTCAGTTGGTGACTTTTTGACACGACTATTCCATTTAGCTATTGGATAATGAGGAATTTCAATGAAGGTTATTCTGGAAGTAGGATATGACTGCAACAGTAGTTTGATTGTCTTTAGTTCTTCAAATATGTTTTTTGATGTTTCGAAATGCTGGGTGGCTATGGATATAGTACCGTCTTTGTTCTTGGTGGTAAGATCACATGTCCCAAGCCAGATATGTAGATGAATGTTTCCTAATTCCTTTATTTTGCTTTTAATGTTTTTCTCCAGCCAGTGTACTGAGTTTTTTTATGTTGGTTCCTCTTTTATTCCACCATACGATTTGACGGTCTTCCGCGTGGTGGACTTGGTCCTTTAGGTAGTTGCCTTTACTGTCAGATAATATGATGGGCCTCAAAGCCCTACTCCCTACTGTTGGAGATCTCGAGGTTTGTAAATAATCACGTAATTTCTTTTCCGACATGTACTGTGTGAGTGGAAAACCACGTCGAGATTGGGGGAACGGTTACAAATGTGTATATATATATAAAGTTAATGTGTTGTATTTCTATATCTTATAGAATTTACAAGGAATTATTTCTATGTTTTCGGACTTTGTCCAAGATGGCGCCCGACCGGCGTGGTCAGTCAGATCTGTTGTAATTCATAGAAACGTTAGTTAAAGAGTGTGTGTGTGGGGGGGGGGGTAATTTGTGTGACTCTAGCTTTAACAAAGTTCTAGTGCCTATATCTTCTACTTATTGGACTATAATATCCCCTTCAACAATAAAAACTTTGAATTGTTACAGGAGCTCCAAAAACAACTTCCACCATTAGAGCATGCGTATATATCCCACGTCTGTATGCGGAGTTGCCTGTTTATGGAAATGTCCAATCTGTCCACAACGGTAACATTCAATATTGTTCTTATGTCTCCGGGTAAATCCAGAACTTTGATAGAATTCATTTACATGATACGGGGAAAGCGAAAGCATATCAGGCGAACACTGCCAACTCGATGTCGGAAGTCCGAAATTCATCATGAATATTCAAAATGGCTGTATACACAGGATCTTGTAGCGCAATTAACTACGAACGATGTAGTCAAATGCTCCGGGTTCTAGCACCAATTAACGTGTAGCGAATTTACACGTGGGGAAAACTAGCTGGTAGATATAAAAATAAAACTGGTTTCAGCTAAATGTTCTATTAATAAATCCAAATGATAATTTACAAAACAAATAAATGTTCACATATGGTAGTCCAATATACAAACAAATATACCAATTACGGTAAGCCCAGTATAACAGTAAAATGTTCACATATGGTAGTCCAATATAACAATTACGATAAGTCCAGTATAACAAGGATGTATATAGTATATACTATATACATCCTTGAGTATAACAATGAAATGTTCACATATGGTAGTCCAATATAACAATTCACAATACACAACACACGTACGATGTCCGTACACTATTCAATCAGGATTCCTAATTGATTTTTTACACTATTTCGGTTCTGAATTTATACAAATTTTCATGACAACGACTTGTTGTTACTCAGGAAATGACATGTTGACACGTATCGGATCAAGTGCGAATTATAACAATAAATATGAAATTAACAAAAACTGAGTAATTAAAACTTAATCTCCTTAATTTGACACATTTGACTTCAAATGACTAATTTGACAATGAAAATAGACATATTGAATTAATAAAAAGTTCCTGAAATAATCGAATTTATATTGAAAACATTTTAAATATTTTTTGATAAAATTTACGTTACGACAACAGCTTGAATTTCTTTCGAGATTCGATTTCACTGCGCCAATGATGAGCGAGGTACTTGGTGTATCGGAATCACCAGTTAGGAGGAGATTAAGGTACAATACATGTTTGTTATGTCAATATATTTGTTTTATGTGAATGCTAACCATCTATGAATCATCTTTACATGTAAATGGTCAATAAGGTTTGTGAATTGTATTTTAAGGCGGGGTCTAGTCTAATGCATTACAGAGAAACTGTTTTATTTTCGGGATGGGGGTATGGATTTTTACCTCGGAGTCAGACATTTTTTTTTCGCGCAAAGAATTATTTAGTTTTCGACGCAGTACATCAGAATATATATTGGTATCCAAACCTGTTTAACATGTTAACTGTTACTGAATACCATGTGTGCAGATAAATCCATTATATAAAGGATAGGACAGTTTTTTGTAATGTGCAAGTGAACTTTCTTGCCAATGCTGAAGGTGAATAAAAGAAAAGAAAATTACCTCAGCATTTTAGATTTGGAATGGTTTCTCAACAAAAATCAAAAGGTGTATGTTTATAAATAAATGCAAATTCTCAACATCTATTTCAAGGTTAACGCAAATTGGGTATTGTCATGTGATTTAAATTAGCTTAACAATATAGCCAGGTGAAAATAGAAGAGGCTGTTCAAAGTAGTGGACTTCTCCTGGAATGAAAAATATGAAACTTTACTATTAGCTCTAATGGGCAAATTTGTATTTAAAGGAAAATTTGGCTGAAATTTTCAAATCTGTTATGTATTGAACAGACAATGTTTGATATGTAAACAAATATGTGTTACATCTAACCTCTGAATTTTAAATATTGTTTCCCCAATTTGTATACACACCAAACGGACTATATCAGAAAAAAAATTTGATATCAAAAAAGAATTTTGGATATCAAAAATTCATTTTGTGATATCCAAAAATATGGAGTAAATAGTAAAACGGGTGCCTCATAACGAGTGATTGCACGAATATTGGGGGATATTGTCCAGAGTAGAAAATTATATTGCACGAGCTTGCGAGTGCAATTAGTATTCTACGAGAGACAGCACTGATTCCCCAATATTCGTGCAATAAACCAGTTATTACACAGTAAAACTTCAAAGAGTTCAAAACACCGTCTTTACCCACTGATTACGTTGTGATTATCAGGCGATATTGCACTGCCTTCAATACCAGTGAATAATTCACGCTAACTTTTGGCTACGTTTTGTGGTAAAAATTACGTTGCTATACAATATGTATGTATATGTTATCTGGATGTGAATTGATTGAAACCTAAAAATATCAGCCTGCGTGTTTGCTGGCGAGTGAGCCTGAAACATCATGACGTGATCTGGTACGTTTACTATCATCCTCGCGCTCTTCATGTCAACAAGGTACCATGAAACTTCATTAGGTCAATGTCCAAAATAACATTCAAGTTTATTCGACCATGTTATTATGCAGGAAATAGCTTGCTTGCAGGATAAAATAACTGCTTGCCATACTTCTTGCACGCACCTATAATACTAGTATACAACATACAAGAGTTATATGCGATTACGGTGTGGAGAATGTAGATGTATGCACCTACATGGAAGGAATTAGGGGTGTCAACAGGGAAAGTGCAATAAAGGGAAAGCGTTGTCATAATCAGAGAATTGAACGTCTGTGGGTAGATGTGTGGGACAATGTTTTAAATGAGGTTTACGATTTGTTTTCCCATATGGAACTACAAAACATACTGGACATCACCAATTATATGCTGTCCACTATGTTTTTCTGCCAAGGATAAATGAAAGGTTAAAGTTTTTCACCTTTCACTATAACGACCATCCAGTCTCAACTGAACACAATAGGAACCCAAACCAGCTGTTCATTTAGTGCCAGGCTACGCCATTGATAACCATTGTTTCGCTTCTACATTTTTTCTATTCAATATTGAGGGCCCAGGTGGCTCAATGAGTTAGGTAGTTGGATTACCTCACAATATAAACTCATATAAGCCTATCACCAATACGCGTGGGTTCGCGCCCGGCTTTATAAATTACAAAAAGGAGCACTCGACTCGCAACTGCTAGTTTACCAGTTGCTTGCCCATGGTCGGTGGTTTTCTCCGGGTACACCGGCTTCTTCCACCACTAAAACTGGTCGCCATGATATAGATGAAATATTGCTTGTGAAAGTGGCGTTAAGCACAAAATATCAAATCAAATCCATTCAAAATTTATTTGCAAAATCTGATCGTTTTTTTTTTTACCCTTGAACCTTGTTGGTTGTTGTCCTGGTGCTGGTTGCGAAGGGATCCCCATAACTGTTCAAGCTTTGGGGTCTTAAAATGTAGGTAGGTCACTGACGTGAGTTCATTCCTTGCTATTTGTTGGATCCGTGTGGTTCAATCTTTAGTTTTCCCTGCAGTGATTTGTAGATCATTGTTTGACTTTTTTCCCCGTTTCATTTGTATTGTCTGTCCCTTGGTTTACGATTTCTGATTACCCCTTTAATATGTCAAACTTTCATAAATTTGCAATAATATTAAATTCATTGGTTTTATACATTTCAAGTAATAAAATAATATTTATCAAATTTGACTAATTCATCAACGTTTGTGCCGATAAAACTAGTTTAACCCCGACATTTTTATTGAAGTGTCTGTATGTA
This sequence comes from Gigantidas platifrons, assembly GCA_002080005.1. Classification (NCBI taxonomy): domain Eukaryota; kingdom Metazoa; phylum Mollusca; class Bivalvia; order Mytilida; family Modiolidae; genus Gigantidas; species Gigantidas platifrons. Next base: position 395,421 of record MJUT01049277.1, on the reverse strand, counting down.
CGTACCAAGCCAGGAAAGTGAGTGGTCGTGTATTTGTGTTAGGTGTATGGAAGTGTCTGTATGCACGTACCAAGCCAGGGAAGTGAGTGGTCGTGTATTTGTGTTAGGTGTATTGAAGTGTCTGTATGCACGTACCAAGCCAGGGAAGTGAGTGGTCGTGTATTTGTGTGTTATGTGTATTATCGATTTTGTATCTTTCTTTGTGATTATATTGAAAGATTTGAGTTGGTACTCCAAAGAATCTCAAATGCTGGTCTCAAATTGAAACAAGAAAAATGTCAGATTTTGAAACCAGAAGTAATCTTCTTGTGTCATTTACGTTGTGTCAGAAATGGGATACAACCCAACCCAGATAACAAATCAACCTAAACTGTCTCAGAGGTCAGACAAATATTAGGAATGGGTAGTTATCATCCACTTTTTATGAAAGGTTTTTCCCTCTTAGTTAAACCATTACCTGAGTTAACAAAGTAAGTCAATCCATTTATTTGGTCAGATATTTGTCAACTTGAGAAGCTTTTGACAAATTAATACAGTTTTTTATTAGCCATGACATAATGGCATATCCTAAAGATAGTGGCCACTTTGCATTAGATACAAGAGCATGTGACACTGCTATTGGTGCTGTACCGTATATATATGTAAGCCATGTCCAAGACTAAGATGAATATACTTAGCCTATGGTAGTTGTACCCTCAACAAAGCAGAATACAACTATTGCATTACTGACAAGGAATTATTAGCAGTCCGCTACTTTATTGAATATAATAGACAATATTTATTAGGAAGAACTTTTAATGTCAGAACAGACCATCAAGATTTAATATGGCTTTTCAACTGAGTTATAATTTAAAGAACCAGAAGACAGGGTAGCCGGGTGGATTGAAATAGTATATATATTTTTTTAGCTTAATTGAAATAGTATACTCGTTTGATTTTGCCGTAGAATATAGACATGGTCCTAAACATGGCAATGAAGAAGCGATGTCTAGATTGTGACTGTCCCCAAATATGTCACTTGGTGTAATTTAAATATGAACCTTGTGCCAAATGGACCAAAAGAACACATGTTATGGGTCAGTAGGTCAATAGAAATGAGTCCATATATTGTAGAAGGTCCCAAGTCCCATGAAGACCCTGAATTAGTAAATGTTGTCAAAACTACGTTCCACTGAGCCTATACTTAATGATTTCTCTCCGGAAATAAATCACTAATTTACCTATAATCGATTTGTATATTATTTGTTTGTTTATTGGATTATCTCCCTTTAAACTGGAGTGTAACGCACGTGTACCAGTTATTTACAAACTGTAAGAAGGACTGAAAGTAACATCTCTTTACAAATTTACTTGTAAGTCCACATACCTTTCCAACAAGTGCATGTGTCCACATCACAGACACACATTGTCACAGGTCCCAGACGACTGACCAGACTATATAATATTTACAAATTGCACTGATTTTTTAATTTTAACTTACAACCACAGGCACTTGTCTCAAGAAAAAATTACCCCCCTATTCCTTTACATAACACAAGGTTCTTAACTTACAGAAAAATAATTTCGACCGGCTCATCAATTTCGCGATTTTTTCGATCAATCTACAACGCTTCGGTTTTGGGACATACATAGCCTTTATCTACATTCATTTATCTATAAAAACATGTATAACACACCTACCTCAGCTGTCTATCAACAACGTCACAGCCCATTTGAAAGACGTCAGACCTACCATCATCTTAATCTCACAACGAGATGGAAATACAAAATGCTAGGTCGCACTTAACCCGAATAATCCAGTCGTTATTTTACTCTCCCGCTGGTCGCTCGTCCAGCGATAGTGGCGATAGAGGGCGCAGTATTATTCATTTATTCATTCAGTGCAAATCATGCGACCTACTTTTGTAGCTACTGTATTTCCATCTCGTTGTGAGATTAAGATCATGGTAGATCTGACGTCTTTCAAATGGGCTGTGACGTTGTTGATAGACAGCTGAGGTAGGTGTGCTATACATGCTTTTGTAGATAAATCAATGTAGATAAAGGCTATGTATGTCCCAAAACCGAAGCGTTGTAGACCGATCGAAAAAATCGCGAAATTAATGAGCCGGTCAAAATTATTTTTCTGTAAACATAAGAACCTTGTGTTATGTAAAGGAATAGGGGGGGGGTAATTTTTTTTTGGAGACAAGTGCCTGTGCTTACAACACCAAAATAAAATAATAATTAGGTAAATGGGCACCAGGCACTTAAACTTGTTTCAACCAGTGATAATGGGAAGGTCGACCATCCATATAGGCCTTTCAATAAGAGATGATGCCAAGTACTTTTACCTGCCTAAATCACTAAATGCCTAAAATGGTCTGGTATCTTCCTGATTTTTTTTAAAGAGTTGTAGAAGATGTAGTCCGAGATTCCTCTGTCGTTCGACGACTATTTAGAACTTGCTGTTGTCATTGAACGTCAGAGCACTTGCCATAAACAAAACGGCGGATTTTCCTCACACACTCGAGAGAAGCACATTTCCACGTTTTGTGGCTATCAGATTGTATTTTCTATCCAAATCCCTAATATATATCGCTTCACCAATCATTTTTCTAATTATATTACCATAACAATTGCTAAGAAAACTGACCTTGTTTTTGCTATCCAATTATTTATCATTTTCCAAAACCATGAGAAATACACCCAAGTCCATGCTTTAACAATAAGTACATTGATGCTCCCCATTACACATGTACAGGTATGCATGCACTTGAAATGTTACTTTGGTTAAATAGCAAAACTATTGATCTCATGATAATCAATAACACAATGAATTGTTACATATATCGACCATCTAAAAAAAATGGATTTACATGAAATATGCAATTTCACTTGTTTTTGGAAAAGGAAAATAAATGAACAGCAAATATCAGACAGGTCAGTTTCATTTCAAATGTTATTGAAGTACATGTATATTTAAGATACATATTTATTTACTAATACCCCTTAAAATCATGATCTTTTCTTAGTTTTTGCTCTACTCAGACCTTTTAATGTCAAATAAGTTGATGTTGTTCATTAAATAGCCATATATTTTATTGTTTGTTAATTAAATATTGTTAATATTACAGGACCACAATGTAAAGTAGTTTTATGCTAATTGTGTTATCATGTTTAAATAAAGGATATATTATTATTATTATTTCTGTGAAATTTTTCTTTCAGCCTATTTATACTGATGCATATTAATAGCATATTTTGAATAAAAAAAGATCACATTTAAATCTTCTCCTCTGAAATTGTTGAACCAAGTTAAACCAAATTTGCTTGGATGGTCCTTAGGCAGTCCCCTTTCAAAATTAAGTTCGCCAGCCCTGATCTCCATTAAATATGATGGCTGTTACAAAAAATAGAAATTTCATCAGGGCTTTTTCTACCCATTATTTACAGCCGAATATCGGCCCCAATCCCAATGAGAAATCATGTCTTTTTTCCAAATTTTAACACCAAAATTCCCAAATCCAGCAAGCAAAATAAAAGTGGCCAGTGAAACGTCTGCCTGTGAAATACTTTTAATCCTAAGACAAAAAAAAAAAACCTGAATAGTTTGTTGTCACAAGTTTTGAGGGTAAGTTTTAATATCGGGGAGTGAAACGAATACTCCAATTAACTTTTATGACATTTTACGACAGTTTGCAGGGGGTGATACTAAACAGAGTCTACTACGGCTACTGTACTAGACTAGTGTCAACTAGAGACAAGTAGAGTCAACCACTGAAATAACATAAAATAGACATGTAAAAGTACTGCATTACTTTGTAGATGGTATTAAATAACTTAAATTATATTTTTTAGTTAATGTTATTGATGTTTTAGTTCTCACGGAATGAAAATCTACAAGAAAGATCGGCGCGATTTATTTCTGGTTTACCAAAATAGAGAAGTAATTTTTATAGTTCTTTTCGACTGAGATATGAAATATTGTTTTTGCCAATAACTCATTTATAAGTGGTATTTGAGTATTAAATCATATGTTTAAAGTACACGCATGTTGAAATTTAGGTCAGATTCATGTTTGTCAAAGCAAGATAAAAACGCTTCTAAATTTAAAATCAATATCGGTCTAGGACATGAAAATTCTTGACATGCATTTATCTGAAGTTCACTAAATGAGCACATGCGATGATGATACATACACAAGATACAAAATCAATGTATATGATTTTTTTTTATAAAAGCCAAGTATTTTTTATTATGAAAGGCTAACAAGTTTTACACATGCACAAAGTTTTAATTATCTGTATTTCTAGCTAAATCAAAATAATTAAATATAAATTTAGATACAGTCAAACCTGCTTTAGTGACCACCTCTAATAAACAATAACTTGTATTATCTGATAGCAACCATCTGTCTTAATTTATGTGACCCTATTTCACTTTTCCCTTTGAAGGTCACATAAGACTTGTTATCCTATTTCACTTTTCCCTTTGAAGGTCACATAAGACTGGTTTGACTGTGTACACACAAACAACTTATTATACATGTACACTTGATGCTCTTATGATAATTTTCAAAGAAGGAAGGCCAAGGCTGAGTGATGACCAACTTACTGACATTGTTGAAGACTATAAATCTAGAAAATTAGCTCTGTGAAAAAACAGTTGCATATAAAGAGTTAAAAAAACACTTTATTGTTTTTCCCAATTGCCCCTTATCATGAACAGAAATTCCCAAAGTGAAGGGTGGGGGCCTTAATTGAAAGAAAGTAGAAAAAACCCTGTTCATTAATTGTGCTTTATTATAAAGTAAATATGGGCTTAAATTTTAACTGCATCTACATGACAATGAGTAGTTTAACATATTTTCTTGTTTTTTTCTGTGAAAATTCAACAATATTTCAGTTATAATTTATAATGTTGCAGTTAGATTCATTGGTGGAGTACCAGGCCAAACCCACCAACCTGTCACAAGTCACTGACAAACTATACACCTAATGTTGTATCGAGTGTAATGGTATATAATACGAATTCACAACGTTACTGATGATTGCACAGATAGTTATAAATCCAACTAGCATGATGGCATCTCTTGATTTTAGAGAGTTACTTTGCTATCATCTTAAGTGCAAAAGAAAGTAAGGAGATTAAACAGAGCAAAGAACATATCAGAATCACTTATGACGAGATAATATCATAGTGGTTTATCACGCTACATGTATATATGTGTGTCTCAGTACAGTCGGACCTCATGAAATCGAAGGGACCCGTGATTTTACTTCGAAATGAATAGATACATGTACATTTATTCCTGCTATATATAAAATATTTTGATGAGAGTCAGCCTCAGAGATGTTCAGTCTAGTTTACAATAGTGAAAGGAGTGGGGGTGGCCGTGCGCGGGATTCTCTTCCCAAATTCCTGTCAAAATGAAGTTTTGTTTCCTGTATCCCAAATAACACCTCTAATCCTGATGACTTTTAATCCCGGTGTCATATGGTATTTTGACCTCCATGGTAAATTGACCCCGGGGACAATTTAATTTGTCTATGATATTTTGACCCCGGGGTCAATATTTTGCCATTGTATTTTGAACCCCCTCATGGTAAATTGACCCCCCTCATTTCTACCAAAAGAGAGGGGTTCATAATACCATAAGAGAGGGTTTGATATACCAT
>MJUT01049277.1:353304-376108 GCA_002080005.1 Gigantidas platifrons | reverse complement strand
GAGATGCAAAAAGAGCTACACTATCACTTCTCTGCAGCATTAAAGTTGGTGATATATGTTAGTATGGAATGTCTGATTATTTGGAAATCATCCATTCTTGAAATCACAGCTAATATAAAGTTTCAAGGCAAAACCGTATATCAGCGCTTTCGCGCTTTGATTTTGTATGTGGAGCTATTATTTTTCAACCAATTTTGATTTACCCCTAGTCTTTCCTTTCATCTTTTTTTTTCTTGCATAAAATTAATATTTTCTGTGACGGGAATTAAACTCGCAATATTTAATGATGTTAGGAACTGCACATAGCATTGGTAGATGTTAATCGCACATCTCCAACATCTATGTTGGGCCTTGGACCCAAGTTAATATTTTTTCAGTAACTTGAACCTCCAGTCTTTTTTTTAGCTCACCTCGCCAAAGGCAATATGACCTTTTGCCATCACTTGGCGTCCATCGTCCGTTAACTTTTCACATTTTAATCTTCTCCTCTGAAACCCCTCAGCCAAATGAACTGAAACTTGGTAGGAAGCATCTATAGAAGGTCCTCTCTAAAATTGCTCATTTTGTCCCAATCCATTGACAAACATGGCCACCACAGGCAATTCTTGTTTCTGATTGGACAGTTTTTGAAAATCTTCTCCTCTGAAACTGGTTGGCCAAATGAACCGAAACTTGGTAGGAACCATCTATGGAATGTCCTCTATGACGATTGCTCATTTCGTGAATCGGTTAACAAAAATGGCTACCATCGAAGCTTGGTAGGAATCATCTATGGAATGTCCTCTATGAAGATTGCTCATTTCGTCCCGGATCGGTTAGCAAACATGACTACCACTGAAACTTGGTAGGAAGCATCTATGGGATGTCCTCTATGAAGATTGCTCATTTTGTCCCGATCGGTTAGCCAACATGGCCACCACATACAATTCTTGTTTCTGATTGGTCGATTTCTAAAAAATCTTCTCCTTTGAAACTGCTTAGCCATATGAACCGAAGCTTGGTAGGAAACATCTACATGTATGGAAGGTTCTGTATTAAGTTTCCTCAAAGCAAAATGAAAGATGAGCAACACAGGCTCAGCCCACTGAGCCTCTAGTTAAATGGTTAGAAGACTTGTTTGTATTCAACAATTGAACGCATTGTTTAATATGATAATAAGCTTAGATGAAAAAAGGTAGTATAGATCTGCTTCATGTATGTTTTATGTGGTTAGTGCCACTTTTAAACAGTAGGGGCAGTCTTGATCAGGATCATGAGAGTTGGATTTACAACTACATATGCAATAAGTGCCTATCACCACTAATGACATAGTAATGTTGTGAGGACGAATCCCAAGTTTTGCCCTTAGATTTAATTTAAACTATACTGATTACCAATGTTTCCTTTGAACAGCACAATTGGTCACCACATCTTCTCTGAACAAAGTTTTCTTTTGCTTCACAGTTTCCGATGATCAATAAAAATAATCTTATAGAATTCAAATAAAAGAAGAAGAAAAATTGTTATTAATAGTATAATACAATATAAATAAAAACATGATTCATGATGTTGTTGGAGGAAGCCTATTAAAAATAATATCAATTTATTTCAATATTTTCTTAACTATGGGAGATAACTCCATTCAAAATTGTAAATACATGTAAAACTTTTCATGATATTCCAGTACATGTACTTTAAATTAGAGAATGTTTTATGTCGCTTGGTCACCTGTCTGAAGCGGATGGTGTTGCTATGGAAACAAACACATGCTAGATATACAGTGAAATCTTGGAAATTGCTATTTTGTGTAGCTTGTTTTTGCTTCATGTTGCTTTCATTTGGTATACTTGAAAAATAATTCATTGAAGCCATAATGCATTGTGAGTTTTAACATGGGTTGACAGTATATTAGTATTTTAGATTTAAATAAAATTTTAAAAATCTGCATTATTTCTATAATATAGACAATGAAGAACGTCATGTTAGAGTTTCTGATTAACCACAGTTAACAGTTTTAAATATTTAGCTCAGTTGGCCAAAGGACAAGGTAGGATAAGCTATTGCCAGCGGCCCCCTATTTCATTAAGAATCCCACTTAACATTTCAAGCTTAATTTCTGCTCAATTTTGTAATGAAATGTGTGCTTATGAATAAAACAATTCAAATTTCTATTTACGCTTTGTTTCAATACCAATATTAAGGTCTGAATATGTGATCAGTTCAAGAATTACGCCAAAAATACGTATTTTTCGGCAGTTCAAATGCATTTAAAATTATGAGCGAACCTACGACCCACGTAAATATTCAAAACAGATACCATCCATAACTAAGTCTTTCTATATATATGTAAAAGCTTGATGTGGGTCGTAGGTTCGCTCATACTTAAAAATAAAAAAAACGGTGAAAGAAATGTTTGTTTTCCTTGGTTACACTAACAAAAGATCGGTATGAGGAGCGGACTTGACTGTATTTCCGGTATGCATGGAAACGTAGCAGACGGAAAAAAATCTTATCAGCCCTGAAGTGAGGAGACTATTTGGTAAGAATTTATAGAAATAATTTCTTTCAATGTTGGATGTTTACAATGTTTTTTGTTCAATAACCTGACATTTTTACCATAGGGCAAAGCTATAAACAGACGAGAAAAGTTTTGAATTCACTTCTGTTTGAATTACCGGTATCAGATTAAAGGATGGAATAACTTCATTGCAGACTAATATAAGATAAAACAATAAAAAATAATCGTAGTATTCTTCCAAATAAGTTAATTTTCCATTCAATGTCTAGTTTTAGACAGACGACACTAGCGAATGCAATGTAGATTAATATACATATTTTGCACATTTTCTACACCAGTTGTCATAGCCCAATCGGATCGACAGTTTTCCAATCTCACACAGACCAATTGTTTTTTTGTTTTTTTTTTTTTCTTTGTCTTTTTTTTAAAGGGATACTAAATCTCATTTTGGTATATTTTTTTTATCTCATGAAAATGGTTCAATAAATGATATTTATGATAAATTATCCCGGTTTTTATTAATGAATCTTTGTAAAAGTGACATAATTCGTTGATATTTCTGTCATGTCATTCTCTGGGTTTTTCCAATTTTTTGCTTCCTAGACAAAAATTCATTTCGACCCTTTTAAGTGATATTTTAGCGATATTAGGGATTATATGGGCGTGCAAAGTATTTTTAGATTGTTTTTACAATTAAATTGAAAAGAAACAACCTTCATCATGAGTTGGAAAAATATATGTTAAAACGAGCTTTAGTATCCCTTTAAATAAGTACATGTATATGATATGGAAGACGATTATAACATCTGTGAAGATGATTTTATATAGAACACTGAAAAAATTACGATGTTTACAATGTTTTTGTACAATACCAGGACGATGAAGTCGTTATGTCGTTAACAGACAAGTTTTGAATTATCGGATTAAGGGATAAAAGTAACTTCATGATAGATGAATAAAAGAGAAAACAATATAAAAAAAAAGTCGTAGTTTTCTTCCAAATAAGTTAGTTTACCCTTCAATGTCTATTCTTAGACGACACTCGCTAATACAATGTAGATTTATATAAATATTTTACACTCGTCGGTTTGACAGTTGAAGTCAGTGGTGAAAGGGTCGGAGTTCGAATCTCACAATAAGGTTTTATTTTTTTTAATAAGTATTTTTTGAAAGACGATTATAACGCCTGTGAAGATGATATTATATAGAACACTGAAAAAAATACGATGATTACAATCCTTTTTGTACATTACCACGGCGGTGAAGTCATTAGCAGACAAAACAAGTTTTAAATTATCATATTTAGGGATAAAATAACATCTCCCAGTAGTGCTCATTCAGATAGTTAAAGTCAGGATCGAAAAGTTCGGAGTTCGAGTCGTAACTGTCGCCTCCATTTATTTGTATATGATAGACAAATCTAACTTCTTTGGAGATGAAATTATAGAGAACAGTAAACATATCTGGGTTTCCCTTCCTATTGTATTATTACGAATATAAATACAAACGACACTCGTTACGTCTATAGGATTCAAATTCTTGTCAGTTGTCACAGATGCTAGTGATTTGCCAGTAACAGACAGTGAAAGTGATGGTGATAGTGCTGTGGAGGAATGACGATGTTTGCACCCTGACCTTGAGTCCCTATGCTGTGAACTTACATTTATATTGTAACACTGGTGTTAAACTGAGGTCGTAACTTTACTTCCTATGATTTTGGATGGCAGCGGCAAAATTGAATTTTCTTAATCTTTTAGTATCCACTTTTCATTGCATAGACTACAATTTTTGCCACTCCAAAATAAAAACTCTTGTTTTTTAAACAGTACACAATGTATGTGTATGTTACATTTATTAAAACTTGCTATATCGCTATGAAAAAAGAATCACAGTAAAGACCGTCAGATACATGTAATAGTATAGTAGCAGTGACTACTTAATTGCAACTTAAAAGTTCATGCATTGTTGAAGAATTAATTTCGATATATATCTGACTACATTTTATCAATTTTAACAATTGTTGATTATTCCTAAATCTAATTAAAAATAGATCTCAGCACTTGCTCCTCTTTTTCATGCGGTCGTATCATGTCACAGCGACATGATACGACCGAATGAAAACGAGGAGCAAGTGTGGAGATTTAATTTTAATTAGATTGATCCTTATAAAGCAAAACCGAACCATCTTTGAATTGCATGTATTTATATGTATTTAAAATTGTTTACTAGTTTTTAACATCTGTGTTTCCAGAAATACATGTGATTGTTGATCGAGATACTGTATATTGTTGAGTTTTTTGTTTCTTGTCGGAATACTATGCAACATCATTTTGGATGATTTTCATTTCCTACCAATAACCATAGGTTCATTAAGCTTGACCCATGTCTGTCTGCAAGACTGAAATACACATCTTTTCAGGATTTGCTTCTGGTTGTTAAGGGTAAAATTCATTGCTAAGGATAGTATTCTACCCATAATCTATCTTAACTACTCAGAATAATACTTCTTGGGGCACTAGGAATTAATTCGTATAAAAAAATACTTGGAATTCATTATCTGGAAGTCATTTTATGTTAAATGAAACATATTTTCCTTGTTGCTATGGGTTAAATCCGTTGCTATGGAAAGTACACATTAAAAATTGTTAAGAAATATTTAGAAATGATACCCTTCATATCTGTCTAGCGAGAAAGATTGATTGATTGATTGATTGGTGTTTAACGTCCAGCGAGCAATTTTTCAGCTATATTCAGGACGAACTAGAGAGAAAGAAGAACATTTTCAAGATCATTTATTGCTTGAGTATTGAGAGTAAATTATAGACTGAAAGACACACCATTTCACTGTGCATTTCTGGTTGCTATGGAATCTCACAAACCTTTTGTTACCTCAAATACTAAGAAAAATATTTATAGGTACACTTTAAATCAATTCTGAGCAAAAAAATACTAGAAATTAGTAAACTTAAAGCTATTTAAAGTAAAATGGAACACTTTTTTTTTGCCTTGTTGTTATGTGTAAAAATATGTTGCTATGGAAGTAACACTATCTATTTGGCATTGAATTATAAGGAAAAATACCACCTTCATATAACAGTATTAATATTTTAATTCATTTTCATGATTATTCAGTTTATAGTTGTTTAAAAGAAACTTCTGAACTTAAATGCATGCACTTTCAGTGTAAATTCAGGGTTATGTTCAATTTGGTTGCTAGGCAACCAAAGTAAAAGTCAGAACATATTTTTCTTCCATTTCTTTTAGTTTTAAGGTCATCCCTAACACATATGCCAAAATGGAGATTTTTTTTAAGAGGGGGCCAAAAATGCCCCTTATCCTACCTTGTCCTTTTGCCTTGAAACTGTCAACAACCACTCTAAACAAAATATTTCTCATTAGGAGTTGACATACAAAAAAAATCAATATTTTGTGACATTCAGCAAGATTGTAATCAAATTCACATGGGCTGAACATGGAAACTAGAAGAAAGTGCTTTTTTGTTGAGTGTGGTAAAAACTTAATTGTGTGAGGGGGGGGGCATTGTGAAAATGCCCCTTTAATTTGAAAATGTATGACAAAAAATTAATAATAGGAAGGGACACATTGAGCACATCAAATTTGCCCTAATGCACATTTTATGAAGCTGTTGGCACAAACCTCATAAATGGTCCCTATTTTTCTGGATAAAGGGGTAATTTGACCTCTCTTTGCAAAACCCTAGATGTAACTCTGATCAGATGCTTGCTACATTTTTGTCTTCCATCATATTTGTCCATGCAAAGACCATGTGTCACTCATTTATGTTGGGTTTTAAAGAAGAGTTGTGTAATTGATTCATCCAGTGGACACCCAGAACAAGTATATGTTACTTATAAATAATAACAGAATCGAGGATACAAGTGAAAGCCATAGGATCTATTATACATATGCTGCGAAAATTAAGTTACAGTATTCTTGAATAAAAGCAGTGGAAATGCAATCATGCTTGGGTTATATATTTATATATATAGCATAATTGTATTTCAACCTTATAAAGGTGAATGCACCATGGTATATATATCTTACACCTGAGGGTTCAATAGAAAAGTGTTTCAATGAGTGCATTATGAAATCTGTCCCCAAACAATTGTAAAATCTGAAAAGTGCCCTTTTTAGCGAAGTTTTATAACATTGGAATGGCAAACGTGAAAATAGAAAATATCGAAAGGGAGTTTACGAACAAAGTCCCATAACTGTGCAAAATAAGAAGTGGAAATGTTGAAATCAGTCATAAGGTTGTGTAAAAATTTTGTGAAATATGATCACAGCAAATCGTAGGCTGTGTGGATGCACATACAACAACAAACTACAATGCATTTGGTCTTTGAAGGTCGTTGAAAAAAAATTAAACAACAATTTTTAGAGCCAATTATTGAAGTGCAGTTGTATTTGGTTTGAAAAATCATTGTGATATATTCATGTTCTGACTTTCACAAATGAAGGTAACATGGACTATGGGTATGGGCCTCAGAATCATTAAGGTCCAAATTTTAATATAAGCTGTCTTGAGAAATATTGGAAAACAATCTTGAAAATGATAAGCACAAGCTACATAAAATATCATATAATCAATAAAATATTGACAATCTTGAATAGAGTTATCTCCCATTGTTCAGAAAATATTGAAATAAACATGATTTATTTTTAATAGGCTTCCTTCAACAACAGTGATGGATCATGTTTTTATTTAGGTCTTAATAACAAGTATATAAACATAGAAATCAGAAATAGCTGAAATATACATCAGAAACAGACATTTTGTTTATACTACATCCTCTCTGTTTGTTTAATGACATCCACATCTAAAGGTCATAAGTGACCATTCCTTAGAACATTGAAATTTAAGTCAGGATGTTGTAGATATCTGGTATGTTTCTATTATGACAAGGGATATTGTGTCTCTCTTGATGTTTACTGGAACATGTGATTTTAATTTTGTTTTTATGTAGGTGTTAAAAGTGCCACCTATATATTTAGAGGTGCAGAGAGTTGTCAGTCAAATATGTGAATGGAATTTTGTTAAAATAAGAATTAGAAATTTGTTGTAGTACATTGAAACCTGCCCTTGTGGTCACCTTTATCAAAAGGTCACCTTTTGTTTGTCCTGTCACAGAAAATTTCATGTGAATTCAAGCCCTTTTAAGAGTGCACCTGTCTTATAAGGCCATTGTGTCTTTGTCCCAAAGGTGACCTCTTAATTCAGGTTTGACTGTACTACAAAATTAGAAATAAAAAGATTGATAGGTTCATTAATTAGGACTATCTCAGTGCTACTTTTTTACCCACAAGATTTACTGTTTGTAAACTGGTTCTCCTCATAATTATTTTTTTAAAGACTGCTCAAATGATGTTAAAGGAATACTCCAGTCAGTTGAAAAGTTGTTTTAATTCAATTTATTATAACTTTTTATTCATAAATAACTTATTATTTAAAAAAAAGCACCTTTATTAACATTAATATACCCAATTAAAAATGTGAATATTTAGAATTTCCTGTCGTAGTGTAAGCGGCCATGGCACCTCTTCATGTGACGTCACGCAGTCAGATCATGTTAGTTGAATAAATAACATGTATCTGACTCTTCCCAACATCCTGCCCGTTTTGGTTATGTTTTAATATAAGATCAACTGGAATACAATGTTTATAATCGTATATCGTTCTATTTTTTTTTCTTAATATTCCCATCCAATGTTACATTTTCATAAAACAATGAGTTTATTTGTATCGGGAGGGGGGAGGGTCTACGTATAATTTCATCTTAGAGAATGTCATGTTTTACGTGATTGGCGTTATAGATTAAATAACTGTCAGTTTTAACTCATTTTATGCGTACACATGCTTCTTTTTTTCTTTTTTGCCCCCAATGCTGTCGTACTTTCCCGTGTTTTTCGAGGTCACTGGTCGATGTGTTGACAAGGGTAATTACACAAAAAAATTCTTCTCACATATTCCCTTTTAATTTCGTTAGTGCAATAAAATGCTTAACATGAAGTCATAATGATTTGTAAATATCAAAAGATAAATATATCACGCTATTTTACGATTTACATAATTTTTAATGATAAAATTGTTCTGATCAATGCTGACATAATATACGATACCGGCACTAATACGTCACAGCTCTTTCGGAAGAGCTTTAATTTTAGGTATAATCCGAGAATGGATTATTTCCTTTCTCTCCTCACATTGTAGAGTGTTGAAAAATGGCGATCCCCATTGTTTGTTGCAACAGGCAATTTCAATCACGAAATTCTACTTATTATTTTTAACATTCATTAACACAAATGTCTTAATTAATGTCATTTAAATATTCACGCTAACTTGTTAAGACCATGGAGTTTTCCTTTAAGCAATTAACAATTAAACAAATTTATTATTATTCATATGTTCTGAATTTACAACCTGTTGACCATCAGAACATTGAATTAAGAATAGGGGCTGTTGTGGTCTTGATTGTATGGTATTTGGATTTACAACTTTCTGTACAAAATAGGGCTGCCATGAATTATTTTGATTTCAACAGGAAAAGTCTATCTTAAGTTATGAAGTTGAAGTCTATAATTAATAATGGAAATACTTATCGTAACAAAATCCACTTCCTTCATGTTTTCAGTTGTTTTTGTCCCCCTTCGCTTTGTCGAAGGGGACTTAATAGAAATGGGTGTCGTCCGTCCGTCTGCTTGGTTTCCAGATGATAACTTGTGAATGAAAAGTCAGATTGAAGCTAGGTGTGGCATGTAATTGTATCTTATGAATATCTAGGTCAAGTTCGATAATGACAATTTTTCAACAATTTTTACTAGAGTTATGCCCCTTGTTATAACTCAAATTTGCCAAATATTTGGTTTCCAGATGATAACTTGGGAACAAGTAGTCAGATTGAAACTAGGTTTGGTATGTAAGTGTATCTCATGAATATCTAGGTCAAGTTTGATAGCGATGATTTTTCAACAAATCTAACCAGAGTTACTCCCCTTTTTTTACTTCAAAATGGTCCTTGGGTGGTCCCCTTTCAGAATTATTTAGGTCAGGTGAGTGATACAAGCTCACCTGAACCTCTATTTTACAGTAGTTTCAAAATTTAATCTTACCATATAACCTTGGCGTCGGGGACCAGTGGCCAACGGCCTTTTATTTTCAACATAGATAGATATATACAAATGTAAATAGACTGTTGCAATTAAGTTACTGACATTTTCCAATTTGCTGGCATTTTGATTTGAGTAACTTAAACAAATTGCCTCGGAAAATAGTTGGTACCTTGGGGACAATAAAAGTGATATTACCCTCATACCCAGTCAATAAGTGTATACTACCATATGATCTGGGGACAACATACTCCCTATTACCCTTATACCCAGTCAATAGCAATATATTAGCTAGTTTTTAAACGATCGAACGTTAGTGAGATATCGTTTAATGCTAGCGCTCATGTAAACCGGAAGACACTGCTTTACACAACATGTGTCGCAACCTTCCGCCCAGACAAAACTATAGTCCATATAGAGTCAATTGTAAGAGGGCGAGTAACTTAAATATCAAAAAGAGCATGCATGCAACATTCATATATAATAAATCCCCCTCAATATCGGGTACTTGTATGCACGTTTGCTCATCTATCAGTATTTCTTTGTTGCAACGCGGATTTTGCGGATGGATATTTCAATATCTAGAAATTGATATTGTGTTTGCAGCGCCCGCCCTTGTCCGAGTGACGCCCTGTCCTTTTTCTATATTTGTAACAGCGCCCTGCCCTTTGTGACTAACGTGGATGTCTTTTTCGTAAACACAAGTGCCCTTTTTATATGTGTTTTCATTTTTTGTCGCTTATATGTCGCCAGTTTGGTTCACGTTTCGAACAACTGTTTCATGTTTACATTGTAGCGCCCCCTATCTAATTTGAATATGTCAAAGTTAAATTTAGAACATTAACTAATGTAACGTATATCGATCGATTTTCTGATTAGATTTCACGGTAATTATAAAAATTTGAACTTTGAAATTCATTTCATTCACAATGCCTTCCCGGAAAAGACGTTTGAAAGAAAGTGACAAAGGAAAACAAAATTTTGACATCGTATTTTCAACTTCGTAAGTCGATATATTAAATAGAAAATTAACTGATTCAGACCTCCCTGACACTCCTAGAATTAGACATAGTGGTCACAAAGGGTGCTTTGATAACAATTGGAAGTTAAATCGACCATGGCTTAAGTGTGTTGAAAATAGTATGAAGTGTTTCTTGTGTACCAGACACAATATGAAAAATGTATGGGCTACAACAGGATGTGTGTCACTTAGACTAGATAAAATTAAAGAGCACGAATCAAGTACTGACCATATTAACTCTGTAGCTATAGAAGCTCTGTGCATTAAAGTGCCCATTTTCAGCCAACGTTTACGCATAAAAGTGCCCTTTTCAGAAGTAGAACCCTGCACTTTTGAAATCCTAGCTAGAACACTGGTTTACTATGTAAGAGACTTTGATTTTCGTACTGCATCTGAAAATTGACATTTTAACAACAAAAAATGCGTGTGGATATTTCAGCAAGTGTACAAAAATTGTACCTTTCTACTTTTGTCCTGTTCCGAAATGTGTGTTTTCTGTTTTTAATTTTAGAATAAATTTTAAAACATATAGTCTATTTATATCCTACGCTGCTGGGGGTTACAATTCAACTGGTTTATCAGTGTCGTTAGTTCTCCACCATCGTAGTTTTGTTCAGGATTGGGAACCAGTGCTTTAGACAACACGTGTTGTAATGTTTGACGTACTATCGAATGAAAAGCTTAGAAAATCCCGAAGAGGTTTTGACCTGTTAACCTTGACTCACTGCTGACGTATTTATGTCAACAATACATGCTTTTAAAGTATGTTCCACCTAAAAATAAGAATGAAATGAAAGTATCGATGTAGGGCAACCGGCAAACAAACTTGGACACAAATAATGAAGAAAAAAACCCTGTATAATACTCCAGTAGGTGTCCGTAAATGGATGAGGGAATTCCGGGAACTGAATGTTGATGTTGGCTTCAAAACAAAAAAGATAAAAATGGAAAGGACACGGATGTTTTCTTCGGAAGGTTATATATATATACAATGTATATCATTGGAGAAAAGTTCATCGTCAGATCTATTAATAAATGTTGTAATTTTTTTCAAGAGTCACATTCCCCTTCCGCGAAAAAGACCCCATATAGAAAAATATTTCCCTTTTCCAAGGTATAAAATTAAACCCACAAATGCACTATATTTCAATTTGATTGTCACATTGATTTGCTTGCCCCTTCAAAACAGATGTAGTGTCTGGTAAACAGTTGATGGGAAATAAAATAATAATGTAATAGAATGTAAAACTGGGTTGTTGCATGTTATAGTAGTAGCTCCTACACCAACTGTTGTTTCCATTTTTGGCACTATTCAATAATTATATTAGTAGTTCCCCCTATATGTGAATAACATATTGATGTCTCTGGAGTTTGCTCTCAATTTACTATTTCAAAGTTTGACATCTTTTTCTAGAAGTATACTGATATTTTGCGATTGTGCATAGCATACAAAAAATCTACAGGCAAGCATGTTCGATCGTTTAACATCACCTTTGGTGTTTTCATTGTGCATCATATCAGTAATTCAGATTTTATTTTCAAAACAAAGCCACCATTAGCGAAATGTTAGTTTGCCGAAATGCCTGTGACCCATGGTACTTGGATATATCCAATATAAACAGATACATTTATTTTTGAAAATAAAACAGAATTTGAGTAGGCAACTTTTTTTGTGGTAGGTCACTTTTGGGAAATCATTTTACTTTTAAATGCAAAAATATATTAGGGGTGGTCGTGATCGTATGGTAGTTGGATTTATGACTACCTGTGCAATCAGTGCCTATCACGACTTAAGTTGTGAATTCAAACCCCATTCATGACGAGGTGTACCCGATACAACATTATGTGATACAGTTTGTCAGTGACTTGTGACAGGTCGGTAGTTTTCTCCGAGTACTCTGGTTTCCTCCTCCAATGAAACTGATCGCCACGATATATCTGAAATATTGTTGATATTAGCTTTAAACACCATAAACCAAAAAATATATTACATGTTATGTACCAGGTAAGAAATAACAATAGCGGTTTCTCTTCTAGTTTTTTGCTGCTCTTTTTTTTCTCATAAATTATTTTTTGAATTAGTTTCAATAACAAATTCTAGAATATTTGATTTAATACACATGATAAGGATGTCAGGTATTGCTGTCATATTTTTTTTTATCCCAGAATTAGCTGGAGAGGACTTGGTCGAAATAGAAAGAATAATGTAACTATCCTCCCTACCTATCAAAATATAAAAATGGATAGAAATATCTTGTTCTGATAACCATGGTAATAAATGCCATATTTAATTAACGGTAGTTATAATTTGTTACCACATAGAAATGGATATGTTTATTTCTCATATTCTTAGCGTGTTTAACCAGTTGATTAAATATCCGTAATAGTTTCAATCACTACTGGTTAAATGGGATTCACCCGCCCCTATTCCCTCATACGTTTTTTTATGAAAATTACACTAAAATGTAACATTTTAAAAAAAACCATCATGTGTAATTACCTCAATAAATATATTAATTTAAATGATGCTCTTTACATTCGGTATACATCTTTATGAAAAATGTACAAAAAATGTATTCCATATTTGTTTGGTATATTTTCAAAGCTGCGCAGCAATAAAACAATAGAAAAAGTCACTATGGTTTCAAAGCATATCCTTGTCCAAATATCCTTATACACTTGGCTAACTTGACAATATATGTTTCCATACTAAAGTAAAACAGTTTTTTCTTAATTTTAATGCCAACAAATGGGGAGGCAAAATAGTTTTGCTCCCCCCCCCTTCAATTTTTCTAAGCGGGGAGGGTAATTGCCGATGAAGTGGTATTAGTGAAGTTCTAACTGCAGACTGATATGGAGCATCTGAATTCATGTCGGTCCGGATTTTTAGTTGTTTGTGTTGCTCAATCTTCAGTTATTTGGGTATTTGTAATGTTTTGTCAGCCATTAAATATTTGTCTTTTTGTCATGTTATACCTATATATATATATATATATATCATATGTTGTTATTGAAGAAATATATTGACCATTTAAGACTATATAAGTGGAGTAGCTCGAAAAAAGGTTTCATGATTCACCAAAGTATTAACAACTTTTTAATGAATATTATTACCTGATATAATCAGTTTCAATAAATACACAATTTAAACATTTAACCATCCTATGGTGAAGATTAAAATACATGTACATCTGTAGTTAATAATATGTCCTAAATACAGTCCTTTGTACAAGATGCTTTTGAAGTACTTGTTGGAGTGTTTTATTTATTTGTATGTGTACTTTGTGTATCATTACAATCATTATTGCTTCTATAGTACAAGGTAGTACATTTCAATAAAGTTGAAAAGATGTCAGTTCAAATCTGACTGGAAGCTAATCTATGAGTTTTTTAATGTGTGCTTGATCATATTGACTGCATTGACTAACTTCAACTAACTTGTAAGTAACCTGAGCACAAATCACTAGCTTAATGAAAGTTTTGAATGACTGCTCCTTTCTCAGTGTGATCTTTATACACCACAAACATTTTGTTATGATGGTATTATGTTATGGGTCTGTCGTCACCAGTCTGTTGACAAAATGGTTTCCTATCTCATCGGTAATGTAATGGTTAGTATGCTCGCCTTGAGTGTGGTAGATCTATGGGTTCGAGCCCCAATCTGGTCAAACAAACGACTATAAAATTGGTGTTTGTTGCTTCTCTGCTAAGCATGCAGCATTAAAGAGTAAGAACAAAGACTGGCCGGCTAGGAATCAGTCATTAATGTGCCTGAGTGGAGCCCCATGTCTTCCCACAGACTGTTGTTTTCTTTATCAGACACCAACCATTTTATTAGTGAAAAGAGGAGGGTGCAAATGGATTTTTTTTATATCAGAATCCAATTTTTTTTCACACATCAGGGAGATCAAACATATTTTTTATACATACATGAGGTAAAAGATACATGCATATGAGACCTAAGCAAATAATTGTGTGCTTAAGGTTTCCTGTAGCCCTGTGAAAAGGGTTAGGTAGGGTGACAAGGAATTTTGTTGTCTTTTTAAAATATTTTTTGCACAGGATATATTGGGCATGCAAATGTTCCAACTTCGACTGTGCTTGTTGAGAAAAACTGATAAAATAGCTAGGATAGGCACTAAATGTTAGGTAGGGTCGAGTTGGCCTAAACAGAGGCCTGTGAGATATGTCACCAACACACAACGTAATACATCTAGTGTTGGTACCATGCTACAACATCTTAAATGGCGCGGCCTCCAAGTTTGATGTAGAGATGCATGCCTTGTCATGATGTATAAAATCTCCCATGACTCGGTGGCAGTCAGCAAAAGTGACAGACTTTCACCACCCATGAGACACTCTAGAAATATGCACTCTCAGTCATAGCAGGTCCCACTAAGGACACAATAAAGAAAGGCATCATTTTTCCCTCACACCATTGTAGACTGGAACCGCCCACATCAGACATCAGTGCTGAGTGACTAAGGCGTGTTATTCATGGCTGTCATTACCACATCTTTTTAGCTCATCTGACCCAAAGGGTCATGTGAGCTATTGCCATCACTTGGCGTCCATCGTCGTCGTCGTCCGTCGTTAGCTTTTCACATTTCAATCTTCTCCTCAGAAACCACTGAGCCAAATGGAACCAAACTTAGCAGGAATGTGCATCAGGAGGTCCTCTATAAAACTTATGTTTTTTGTTTCGATCAGGAATTCAACATGGCGGCCAGGGCCAATAATGTGTTTTGATTGGCTCAATTTTCAAAGATCTTCTTGTCAGAAACTACACAGCCAATGGAATTGTTTTATGGTGTGAGGGATCCTTGGGTGGTCCTCTACAAAAATTATGTTTTTGGTGCATATCCAAAATACAAGATGGCCGCCACAGCAGGATGAAGTTTAACATTGGACCCTATGGTAAATACCTTCAAAGATCTTCTTCTCAGAAGCCACAATGTCAGTAAAAATGATCTCTTGCAGAAATGTTCCTTGGATGGTCCTCTACCAAAATTATGTTTTTGGTGCTGATCTGAAGTCCAAAATGGCCGTCACTGGGGGACAAAGTTTAACATTTGACCCTATGGGAAATAACCTTCAAAGATCTTCTAAATCATGTTTTCTGTGGAAAGAAAGATAACTCCAAATTAATCTGTGGAAAGAGATAACTCTATTTAAATATTGACATAATTTACTTTAGTATAATACAGTTAAAATGAATCTGTATAAAAAAAATGTGATCAGATACCCACCCTAAACGTATATATTTATGATCAGGGTGACTAGGCAAATTAAATGCCTTATAGCTCAGGCCCCCGGGGGAGGGGGGTCATACCCACCCCTCCCTACCTGAAGTGAACTTTTGAATGGTTGAGATCCCCCACCCCTAAACCATATATATTTATGATCAGGGTGACTAGGCAAATTAAATGCCTTATAGTTCAGGCCCCGGGGGTCATACCCCACCCCCTACCTGAAGTTAATTTTTTAATGGTTGAGATCCCCACCCAACATGGCCGCCAGGGCCAATAATGTGTTCTGATTGGTTGAAACTTTGAAAATCTTCTTGTCAGAAACTACTCAGCCGATGGAATTGTAACATTATAGAAATGATGACTGGATGGTCCTCTACTAAATTTGTTATTTTTGTGCCGATCGCATATCCAAGATGGCCGCCATGACTCGACTTATGGACTCTATGGGAATTTCTTATTTTCATCTTTTTTTCTGAAACCACGAAAGAGATTTGAACCAATCTTGGCAGAAATGTTCATTAGATGGTCATATACTAGATTTTTGTTTTTGGCACTGATCGGAAATCCAACATGGCTGCCAGGGCTCATAATGTGTTCTGATTGGTCGAAATTTTAAAAATCTTATTGTTAGAAACCACTAAGCCAATTGAATTGTGACTTTACAGGAATGATCATTGGGTGATCCTGTACTAAACTTGTGAATCGTTTGATGATCGGAAATTCAAGATGGCCACCATGACTCGACTTAGTTTAACATTGGACCCTATGGGAATTTCACATTTTCATCTTTTTTTTCTGAAACCACGAAACAGATTTGAACCAAACTTGGCAGAAATGTTCATTAGATGGTCATATACAAGATTTTTGTTTTTGGCGCTGATCGGAAATCCAACATGGCTGCAAGGGCCCATAATGTGTTCTGATTGGTCGAAATTTTAAAAATCTTCTTGTTAGAAACCACTAAGCCAATTGAATTGTGACTTGACAGGAATGATCATTGGGTGTTCCTGTACTAAATTTGTGAATCATTTGCTGATCGGAAATTCAAGATGGCCACCATGACTGGACTTAGTTTTAACATAGGACATATGGAAAAAATGCTTAAAAGTCTTCTCCTCTGAAACCAGCAAGTCAATTTAAAGCAAACATGGCATGAATGGTCCTTAGGTGGTCAACTTTCAAAATTATGTCCTGTGAGCCCGATCTCCATCCAAGAATGCCGCAGTCAGCGGACATAGTTTTAACATAGGACTCTATGGGAAACTTGTTTAAAAGTCTTCCCTCTGAAACCAGTCAGTCAATTTAAAGCAAATATGGCATGGATGGTCCTTGGGTAGTATACTTTTAAAATTGTGTCCGGTGACTACTACCTCCATCCAAGATGGCTGCCATGAGCAGACATAGTTTTAACATAGAACCCTATGGGATTTGAATAGTAACTTAGATGTATTCGGTATGCAGACATTCTTAAGAGGACTTAGTTATATCAGGTGAGCGATACAGGCTCATGTGAGCCTCTAGTTTAAAAATTCACTCCCTTGTTTTTT
This sequence comes from Gigantidas platifrons, assembly GCA_002080005.1. Taxonomy (NCBI): domain Eukaryota; kingdom Metazoa; phylum Mollusca; class Bivalvia; order Mytilida; family Modiolidae; genus Gigantidas; species Gigantidas platifrons. The sequence continues at coordinate 358,663 of MJUT01049277.1, read as the reverse complement.
ACATATTTTTAAACTTATTTTCTTATTATTAATTTTTTTCCTTTTTTTTCCTTTTTCGCAACGCAATTCCCTTGACATAATCTTCAAACTGTTGAAGTAGGTCAGTAATTGGTAGAAGTAGAAGTAGTAGAAACAAAAAATATTTTTAGCACTGAGGAATATTCAGGTCTACTTAAAAATGTGGACATAGTGGAAAATATAATATTTTTATTCTGACAAAAATCCTCCCTCAGTAGTAAAATGGTTAGTGCTTAATGTCTTATTAAATATATTGAACACTATACTTAGAGGAGCAAGCCATTCCTTAAGTTAAGGAAATATAAACTTTTTATTCAATCAACCCTGAAAGACATCTAACAATATGTATCTGTATTTATACGTTTTTTTAGAGTCCCTGCTGGGCTATGAAACGACGGGGAGAGAGCGCAGTTAGTCGCTTGTGGGGCTGCTACTTGTAGCTAGTAGCCCTTTGAACTCCTCTGTGGTTTTTGCTGTTACAAGACTGTTTTCTAGGTGGTTCCAGTCAATGGCTGTTCTTATGAATAAGGAGTTTTTATGTTGTTGGGTGTTGGAATGTTCGACTACTACGGCGCGTGTGTTGTTTCTGACTTGTGAGTTTATAATGTTCGTCGTTTCACAGTCCTGGAATGTTTTAGCTCTGATGTGTCGCTTAGGTTTTTGGTGTCTTATATATTCATGAGGCGGAATCGCTGGTATCTGCCCCTCGACCACTTTGTAAAAGAATATCAGACGCTGGTGTTGTCTCCTAGTTTGTAATAGTGGTAGATCTAAGTCTTCTAGCATTCTAGTCATGCTTCCTTCTTCTCGTGACTTATAGTCTTTAGTAATAAAACGGGCACCCCTCCGTTGTAGATTTTCCAATTTGTTAATTTCATTTTTGTTATACGGGTCCCAGATGATAGCTCCGTATTCCATTATTGACCGGACTAGTGCGATGTAGGCTGTTTTTCTACATTCTCTCGGACAGTGTTGTAAGTTTCTTCTTAGGAAGCCCAAGGTGGAGCTGGCTTTTTTAGTAACGTTGTTGATGTGTTCCTTCCATTTAAGGTCTTCTTGTATTTGTACTCCTAAGTAAGGGTTGGATGGTACCTGTTCGAGAGTATGGTCATCTAGTTTGTATGAACCCTGTATTTTCTTTCTGAAACTTAGCATATAACATTTTTTAGCGTTAAATCTCATTCCCCAGTTTGTGGCCCATTTTTCCAGGTTTTCTAGATCTTTCTGCAGGGTGTTTTGGTCGTTTTCGTTGTTTATTTCCCGGTAAAGTAGGCGTAGGCAGTCGTCTGCAAAAAGTCGTACTTTGGAGAATACAGCGTTTGGGAGATCATTGATGTGACAAAGGAAGATTATTGGACCTAGCACTGTCCCCTGTGGTACTCCTGATTCCACTGTAGTTTCATTTGAGAATTCTCCTTCTAGGGCTACTCGCATAACAATAATCCAGACACTCGATGTCCTTGAAATGTGCTGATCAAATCACGTCGTAATTCCCTGGCTTCCACGGACCTCTCGTCACAGGGTCAGTCTTCTGAATAGCTATCATCCACTTGTTAAACATACCAATATTGTGGCATTTTAATCAATAGTCAATACCGCAGTTTACATTAGCTACGTATACGTTATTGATACTACTCGAGAAGTTCCGAAAGTAATAACTGATAGAACACATATGCCACCTATTAGCGAAAAATCGTAGGCGGATCCCATATCTGCATGAGGATAATCTCCCAAATTTCTTCTCGACAGAAATTAACAACTTCAAAATATTTTTAACATTTTGGTCATAGGAGAAACAAATTATCCTGCTTTCAGTGGATCTCAATATTTCTCCATTCACGATAGTTAAATTTTCAAATTTAAAGCTCTCATTAAAACTTGAGCTTTACACTTTGAAAATGTAACTATCTCGAGTGGAGAAATGTCATAATCCAGAAATCTCGAGCTTTTAAAATTTGAAAATTTAACTATCGGGAAAGGAAAAATATCATAATCTAGAAAGTTTGAGCATTAAAATGAGAAAATTTAACTATCGAGAATTAGACACTTGAAGACTTAACTATCGAGAGTAGAGAAATATCGTAATCCAGGAAGCTTAAGCTTGACAAATTAGAAATTTGAAGACTTAGCTATCGAGAATGGAGAAATATCGTAATTCAGGAAGCTTTAAGCTTGAAAATTAGAAATTTGAAGACATACCTATCGAGAGTGGAGAAATATCGTAATACAGAAACCTTGAGCATTTAAAATTTGAAAAATTAGCTATCACAATGACAAACCTGGTATAGGGGTCTATGAGAACAACATTGTAGCTTAACTGTTTTGAAATACTTTCAGTTTCCTAGTGTAAATGTTATTTATTTGTTGTTCTACCGAGAGCAGCGTCGGGTCTATAAGAACAGCATTGTAGTCTAACAGTCTTGAAAATATATTTAATTCCCTAGTGCGAATGCAATTCATATTTGGATCTTCCGAGAGCAGAATCGGGGTCTATGTGAACACATACATTCATGAGCCGTACAGTTTTGAAATATTTTCAGCTCCTTAGCGCAAATGTGATTCATTTGCTGTTCTTCTGAGAGCAGCATTGGGGTCTGAGAGAATAGCATTGTAGCTTAACGGTTTTGAAATATGTTGAGTTCCCTAGTGCCATTGTAATTCATTTGTAATAATTACGAGCCCTGGTGATAAACGAGTATATATAAAGTAATACTATTTTGGATATCTTATTTATGTCCTTTGGTTTACTTGCTATAGCTAAAAGACTTGAAATTATTTGGCTTTCCAATTATCTTTTGACCTTGAGCGTACCTGATGAAAATCATTCCATGAACACGTGGTGCGTACTAAATTAGATATCTACGTTTGTTTGTGAATTTCTGACACATACAATATGTAATATACAACTTGGTTCTTGGTTTATGTACATTTGTACTTGACTTTGAGCTTAACTGATGAAGTTTATTCCATGAACACGTGGTGCGACTTAAATTATATATCTTCTTAATTTTTTATGACATATTTTACTCATTAGATGCAGCCTGTTCCTTGGTATGTGTGTGCGTGAACCCTAAAGCAAGTTATTGTTTGTACTTTTGTGTTTTGTAGACACAGAAAACAAAGACGACTAAACAAGATGGTGGATATGCTATGAAGCGCCAAAGAAATTTCTCTAATCCTGCTTTTATGGAGCAAAAGAAAAATGCGTGTAGCTTACCAGCTAAACTCCCGCAAATCCATGATACCATCTATACCCCGAACCAAACTTAAATATTATGGAAATTATTTTGAAGATATAAAGTTGAGAGAGGAAGACGAAAAAATATTGATATCCCATTTGGGGTATATTTTACAAAACAAGTTAATTCGAAAAAAAATCATTAAATGAACAAGAAATAAATGGTAGTGTTTCGAAATAAATTTGTCATTAGTATCAATGGAAAGTGAAAAATGCAAATACGTTCCACCGATACCGGGAAAGCAAGGACATAACAGCAATCAAGGTGTAGCCAATATTCAATCGGAAGCAGCCAAAAATCCAGAATATGATGTTTTGCCACTGCGAACGTTTCATAATACCACTATTCGCGGAAGTAAGTAATAAGTCACTTGCAAATAAGGTATCCACTCCAGAGAATATACCTGACACTCACTCAAAAGTTGAATCACTGGACGATACACCGGACAATAACGATGACAAAGAAGCAAATTCAGAAACTAATTTAAATTCTCTGACAGAAAACAATTCTTTAAATAATGACGAAAATGGCGTTCTCCAACAGGAAGAAACGAACGTATAAAATGTTAGAAACGAGGCTATATATGAAATCAGAGAACGAGAACCAGCAATACGTGCTCCTTCTTTTGTTGTTCTTCCCAGAGCACCATCGGGGTCTATGAGAACAGCATTGTAGCTTAACTGCTTTGAAATACTTTCAATTCCCTATTGCAAATGTGATTCATTTGTTGTTCTACCGAGAGCAACAATAGGCGTCTATGAGAACAGCATTGTAGCTTAACGGTTTTTTAAAATATTTTGAGTTCCCAAGTGCAAATGTAATTCCACTGTTGTTCTGCCGAGAGCAGCGTCGGTATCTACGAGAACATCATTGTAGCTTAACAATTTTGAAAGATTTCAGTTCCCTAGAGCAAATGTGAATAGTCTGGATTTCATGTGTAAATTGTCTTTCATTAATAGAAATAATATTTAAACTTGTTGTTATATATGTATGTATGTCTGTGCGTATTGTGTATGTGGTTGCAGGCATGTTTTAAATATGAGCTTCTGTTTTTGAATTGTTTCCTATTGGAATTTTCTTTAATCGACAAGTGTCATTTGTAAGGCGGGGGCGGCTTGCTTGCCAGTTGAATCAGCTCGTTTGACTTCCTGGATGTCTTTGAGTTATTGCTTTTAGTCTTTACCATTGTTTTCAATGGCTTATAATTTCGTGCCCAGTGACAATAAAATCTAAATACAAATGTTCTCCTTTTAATCTCATGGTAACGATGGGGCATATTTGACATCAGTGCCGTCTTAACGCATGGGCATACCGGACAGTTGTCCGGGGGCCCCACTACCATACGTGCCTCATGCTTATCTATGTTTGTTGTGCATAACATGTTTTTTTCAAAGCTTAAGCACTGATTTTGTTGGAAGTACCAATACAATAAATATATGATTAATTTTATCGACATTTACATTATTTTTCCTGTGAGTGGTTGTTTAAGTAGGATCCCAGTGCACTGCATTGCCCGGGGGCCTATGATGTTGTTACGACGACCCTGTTTGACATTACATTGACCTTATTTTCAAATACATGTATTATAAACTAATGCTATAAATAGATCAATGCGCAATAAGAATATAAGTGAGATTGCTCTAAACTGCTACTGAACGTATAGCCAGATCCTATCGTTCCACAGGTTCTATGGTAACATATATTCACATGCAATTTTAACCATTTGTCGCCACCACATTATTAATTTAGCTATCACAGTACCATTAGGATCCTGATATATATGTGCAGTGATATAATTTCCTATTGTTTTATGTTTTCTAGAAGAAAACAATCATTGTCGACTATATTAGGCGTATTTGTACAGATTGTACCTATCCCGTCGACTATATTAGACGTATTTGTACAGATTGTACCTATCCTGTCGACTATATTAGACGTATTTGTACAGATTGTACCTATCCTGTCGACTATATTAGACGTATTTGTACAGATTGTACCTATCCTGTCGACTATATTAGGCGTATTTGTACAGATTGTACCTATCCTGTCGACTATATTAGACGTATTTGTACAGATTGTACCTATCCTGTCGACTATATTAG
>MJUT01049277.1:340246-353164 GCA_002080005.1 Gigantidas platifrons | reverse complement strand
CGTATTTGTACAGATTGTACCTATCCTGTCGACTATATTAGACGTATTTGTACAGATTGTACTTATCTTGTGTAATTTATGCTCTTTGGTTTATCTCTTCCCAACAACTTTTAGATTATTTCAATTTCCAATCTCCACCATTTGCACTAAATTAGATATCTACATGGTTTTCTTCCTCTGTTGTCCAATTTGTGTAGTGTTATGTTATTTTATTGTTCACTGTATTGTTATGTTATTTTATTGTTCACTGTAGTGTTATGTTATTTTATTGTTCACTGTAGTGTTATGTTATTTTATTGTTCACTGTAGTGTTATGTTATTTTATTGTTCACTGTAGTGTTATGTTATTTTATTGTTCACTGTAGTGTTATGTTATTTTATTGTTCACTGTAGTGTTATGTTATTTTATTGTTCAGTGTAGTGTTATGTTATTTTATTGTTCAGTGTAGTGTTATGTTATTTTATTGTTCACTGTAGTGTTATGTTATTTTATTGTTCACTGTAGTGTTATGTTATTTTATTGTTCACTGTAGTGTTATGTTATTTTATTGTTCACTGTAGTGTTATGTTATTTTATTGTTCACTGTAGTGTTATGTTATTTTATTGTTCACTGTAGTGTTATGTTATTTTATTGTTCACTGTAGTGTTATGTTATTTTATTGTTCACTGTAGTGTTATGTTATTTTCTTGTTCACTGTAGTGTTATGTTATCTTATTGTTCACCCCTTGGTTTTAGAGGGGATAGTGTTACTCGATCTTTAGTTTTATGTGTATGTTTGTAGATCGTTGTTTGTCCTTTTCTACTCTTTCTTTTGGGCATTGTATTGTCTGTTCTTCGGTATACAGATTCTGATTATCTCTCTGGTATCTTTTGGGCATTGTATTGTCTGTTCTTCGGTATACAGATTCTGATTATCTCTCTGGTATCTGGTTGTTTGTTCCATTGTCCTTTTTCTTTTGGCCATTGTGTTGTTTGTCCTTCTTCGAATTACAGATTCTGATTATCTCTCTGGTATCTTCAAGCTCCTCTTATTGTTGTTTAGTACAAGTGATTGTTGTTAAAATGTTTTATTTATTTCTTTAGACATTTTCTTATCCATCATGACTGTGAATTAAGTCGATAAACTTTGTTAGTCAATACATAACATTGAGCTGCGTTAGAGAAAACCGATGGGACAATCAAGAATGGACAATCTAGAGATATTGGCAAAGTTGGCCACACAATACACAGGACGTAGACGCTAACAAAACAAAAACAAAACAAAGCATCTTTCAGAAAACTAAAAAGATAAGCAACACGGACACCACCAAAAAATAATCGGGGATGAACCCAGATCCCCGAGAAGGGTAAGCAGTTCCTGTTTCTATGGTAGCATGAATACTACCACTGACCTTAGCTTTGACTTTTTTAAATATTTTTCAAAGTTAGACGATTACAAGTTCAACCAGAAAAATTTAATGTGTCTGATTTATTGACATTGAGTTTTGACCAATATTGTATCTGTTAACTTTTCGAAGGAGGCGTGGAATTCTTGGATGATGCCAACATCTAGGGGCGAGGTTCATGAGTTCAACATTTTGATGTATTTCATGGAAAACGTTATAAGGATATTGGTGAAAATATTTGGTTGGAGCTTACAACTTTCTTTTTGTATTCTAAATAATGAGGGCTTCCATTCAATCTTCCATACGGTTAATTTTCTTTTGAAATTATTATGTTCTTTTGAATAAGTAAGTACAAAGATGTAATTTCACGTAGCAAACCCTACTCATCATTTGACATGCTTTACCTTTTACGGTTTCCGAATTATTCTGGAAAAGGTTCAAGGTCATCGAAGGAGGTCATCCATGACAGTGGACCTTCTAAATATTTTCTATTTAACATTCCTGTTGTTTGGTGTATGATATAGGCTAACAATTCCACCAGTATCTACAAAACGAAGACTCCTCTCTCACCTCAAGCCGTGTAGCGCAAAAAGACCATAACATGTAACGTTGGAAATTCAGAAATGTGGCGGGATCAAACCGGTTAATGGAATTCTAACCTTCTTCTTGATAATTGTAGCTCCAAAGACAACCATTTAATGGATTTTCAACCTCTTTCTTGATAATTATATCTCTAACGACAACCCGTTAAAGGGAATCCTAACCTTCTTCTTGTTAATGAGTTCTCCAACAACAACTGGTTAATGGGATCCTAACCTCTAACTTGTTAAAAGGTTCTCCAACAACAACTGGTTAATGGGATCCTAAACCATTTCTTCTTAATGAGTTCTTCAACAACAACATGTTAATGGGATCATAACCTCATTCTTTTTAATTGGGTTTCTAACAACAACCGGTTAATGAGATCATAACCTCCTTATTAAATGGATCCCAAGGGCAACCGGGAAATAGGTTCATAACCTTCTTCTTTATAATTGTATCTCTAACGATAACCGGTTGATGGCATCCTACTCTCATTCTTTTTAATTGGATTTCTACCAACAACTAGTTAATGGATTCCTAACCTCCTTCCTATTAAATAGATCCCTAGCGGCAACCGGGAAATGGAATATTAACCTCCTTGGTAATTGAATCTCCAACGACAACCGATTAATGGGATCCTAACATCCTTCTTATTAAATGGATCTCTAACGATACCATGCTAATGGGATCCTAACCTCCTTGTTTATGCAATCTCCAATGGCAACATGTTAATGGGATCATAACCTCCTTCTATTTAATTGGATCTCCAACGCCAACCAGCTAATGGGATTCTAACCTCCTTTTTGTTATTTGGATCTCCAATGACAACCGGTAAATGGGATCCTAACCTCCTTTTAGTTAATCGGATCTCCAATGCCAAACGGTTGATGGGATTCTAACCTCCTTTTTGTTAAATGGATCTCCAATGACAACCAGTTAATGGGAACCTAACCTCTTTTTTGTTAATCGGATCTCCAATGACAACCGAGTAATGGGATCATAACCTCCTTTTTGTTAATTGAATCTGCAATGCCAACCGGTTAATGGGATCCTAATCTCGTTTTTGTTAATTGGATCTCCAATGAAAATCGGTTAATGGGGTCCTAAACTTTTTTAATTGGATCTCCATTAACAAGCGGTTAATGGGATCCTAACCTCCTTTTTGTTAATTGGATCTCCAATGACAACCGGTTAATGGGCACATAACCTCTTTTTTGTTAACTGGATCTCTAACGAAAGCTGGCTTATGGCATCCTAACCTCCTTTTTGTTAACTGGATCTCCAATGACAAGCGGTTAATGGGATCATAACCTCCTTTTTGTTAATTGGATCTCCAATGACAACCAGTTAATTGGATCATTACCTCCTTTTTGTTAATTGGATCTCCAGTAACAACCGGTTAATGGGATCATAACCTCATTTTTGCTAATTGGATCTCCAATGACAACCGGTTAATGGGAACCTAGCCTCCCTTTTTGTTAATTGGATCTCCAATGAATGGGATCCTAACCTCCTTTGTGTTAATTCGATCTCCAATGACAACTGGTTAATGGGATCCTAATATTATTTTTGTTAATTTGATCTCTAACGACAACGGTTACTGGAATCCTAACCTCCTTCTTGTTAATGGTGTTTTCAATGACAACCGGTTAATGAGATCCTAACCTCCTTCTTGTTAATTGAATCGGTAATGACAACCGGTTAATGAGATTCTAACCTCCTTCTTGATAATTGTAACTCCAACGACAACCATATACAAATGTAATGGATTTTCAACCTCTTTCTTGATAATTATACCTCTAACGACAACCCCTTAAAGGAAATCCTAAGCTCATTCGGTTAATTGGATCTCCATCAGCAAGCAGTTAATTGATCCTAACCTTCTTCTTGTTAATGAGTTCTCCAACAACAACTGGTTAATGGAATCCTAACCTCTAACTTGTCAATGAGTTATCCAACAACAACTGGTTAATGGGATCATAACCTCATTCTTTTTAATTGGGTTTCTAACAACAACCGTTTATTGAGATCATAACCTCCTTCTTATTAAATGGATCCCAAAGGCAACCGGGAAATAGGTTCATAGCCTTCTTTCTTGTAATTTTATCTCCAACGGTAACCGGTTGATGGGATCCTAACCTCATTCTTTTTAATTGGGTTTCTACCAACAACCGGTTAATGGGATCCTAACCTCCTTCCTGTTAAGTAGGTCCCCAACGGCAACCGGGAAATGGGATCTTAACCTCCTTGGTAATTGAATCTCCAACGACAACCGATTAATGGGATCCTAACATCATTTTATTAAATGGATCTCTAACGACACCATGTTAATGGGATCCTAACCGCCTTGTTTATGCAAACTCCAATGGCAACAGGTGAATGGGATCATAACTTCCTTCTATTTAAATGAATCTCCAACGCCAACCAATGGGATTCTAACCTCCTTTTTGTTAATTGGATCTCCAATGACAACCGGTAAATGGGATCCTAACATAATTTTTGTTAATCGGATCTCTATTAACAAGCGGTTAATGGGATCCTAACATACTTTTTGTTAATGGATCTCCAATGACAACCGATTAATAGGATCCTTATCTCTCTTTTGTTAATTGGATTTCCAATGCCAACCGGTTAATGGGATCATAACCTCCTTTTTTGTTAATTGGATCTCCAATGACAATCGCTTAGTGGGAATCTGACCTCCATTTCGTTAATTAGATCTCCAATGACAACCGATTAATGGGATTCTAACGTCCTTTGTGTTAATTGGATCTCCAATGCCGACCGTTTAATGGGATCCTAACCTCCATTTTGTTAATTGGATCTCAAATGACAATCGGTTAATGGGATCCTAACCTCCATTTTGTTAATTGGATCTCCAATGACAACCGGTTAATGGGATCATAGCCTCCTTTTTGTTAAGGGGTTCTCCAATTGCAACAGGTTAATGGGATCATAACCTCTTTTTTGTCAATGGATCTCCAATGACAACCGGTTAATGGGAACCTAGCCTCCCTTTTTGTTAATTGGATCTCCGATGAATGGGATCCTAACGTCCTTTGCGTTAGTTCGATCTCTAATGACAACCGGTTAATGGGATCCGAATTTCCTTTTTGTTAATTTGATCTCTAACGACAGCTGGCTTATGGGATCCTAACCTTCTTTTTCTCAATTGGATCTAAAATGACAACCGGTTAATGGTATCATTACTTCCTTTTTGTTAATTGGATTTCCAATGACAATCGGTTAATGGGATGATAACCTCCTTTTTGTTAATTGAATCTCCAATGACAACCGGTTAATGGGATCCTACCCTCCTTTTTGATAATTGGATCGCTAATGACAACCGGTTAATGAGATTCTAACCTCCTTTTTGTTAATTGGATCTCCAATGATAACCGGTTAATGGGATCCTGACCTCATTCTTGTTAATTGGATCTCCAATGACAACCGGTTAATGAGATCTTTACCTCCTTCTTGTTAATTGAATCGCCGAAGACAATACAGATATAAACAAACAATAAAAGAAAACCCGCAGAGATATTGCAGTGTGTTGTGTACCATTAGTTATATATCTTTTTGTCATTTCACATTTGCCATTTTATTGTGAGAAGTGTTTGAAGATATCAAAGGGGAAATTATAATCCTTATGTCGAAGAACAGACGACACAATTGCCAACAGAAAAAGTACAAAAGGACAAAAAACGATCTACAAAACATACATGTTTGTACATATAAAACTAAAGATCGAGTAACACGAACCACACCAAAAATCGGGGGTGAACCCAGATGCTCCGGAAGTGTAAGCAGTTCCTGCTCCACTAGCGAAACCCGTCGTGTTAATCTAGTTACAAACCCGGTGACAAGTCATGAATGAGGAAAGTACCGGGATGTGTTTACGACAAGTTGTCCCTCGTTCTTTGATTTACGTCTTTCAGGTTACCATGTATACCCCTCAAAAGTATCTTTCAACTTTTATCAGGTCTCTGCTATTTGTAGACTACTGGTTTCTTTAATATTTTTGTTTTTCTCGCTCCTGTATTGAAACAATACACTAACTTTGAGATATTGGCGGGCGTCCTGCATTGGACAGGAAGCAAGCTTTTATCTGTGAGCTTCTGATTATGTCTGTTGTCATGGTTTCATTTTCTTTTACATTTCTATGTTTATCACACCATCCACATTTCAGACCGGAAGTGATATTTTTTGTGAACATGGAAATGCAAAAAGTCCATAGCAACCATATATTTTTGGAATCGAGAGATCAAGTTCAAGGTCAAATCTGGAGAAAGATTTTACAATTGTTCTCTGAACAATTTACTTTTTAATTATCGCTTATATTTCTATGTGTATGCACTGATATAGATAGTTACGATTGTCTATATTTTGAGGAGGTACGTTGCCATAACATTACAGAGTAATATCACTCCAAGGTCAATAAAGGGTATGTTATTTATCGTGTACTCATGGATTACTCTATCACTAAATTAGCGACCATGACATATCTGAAAAATTGCAGATTGTAACTCAAAGCAAATCAATCTATTATTAGAATGCAATCTATGATTAGAATACTAATGAATGACTTCCGGTGCTCCAGTTCTATTGTAATAGTATTCTACCAAAATTTAAAACATGTCCTCTGCAAAATTGTTGCCTTTTTTATATAAATAATACAATAACATTTTAATGACGAAAGATATATTTATTTTTTATCTAACGTTGATTTTCTTTCCTTTTCAAGAAAAACCTGCAAAAGAAAGAATAATGTTATCTATATAATAATTAAAACAAAGAAGCAAAGAAAAAAACATGCAATACATAATATATTGATATTTGTCAACCAAAAATGGGAGGTCTATTTAATGTAACACTGATTTAAACCAGCAGCAGTAAAACTTACACTCAGTGCCGGATTTAGACGAAGAGAGGGACTAAGCTATTACGATTAGCTCATCCCAATCTATCACCCTCACGACGAGGGCAACATTGACGAATGGTTAATTCATTTGCATACAGGCGAGAACGATGAAGGGTGTTTAAAATTCTGCAATATTCTGAAATTAAGTGCAACTGTACAAAGAAAATTACTGAAAGGTTGTTCAGAGAGTACAATGCGCTATGGCAGTATATGTATGAATGTCCAATGACAAAAAATCAAAAGGTGTATGTTTATAAATAAATGCAAAATCTAAACATCTATTTCAAGGTTTATGCAAATTGGGTATTGTCATGTGATTTAAATTAGCTTAACAATAGCCAGGTGAAAATAGAAGAGGCTGTTCAAAGTAGTGGACTTCTCCTGGAATGAAAAATATGAAACTTTACTATTAGCTCTAATGGACAAAATTTGTAGTTAAAGGAAAATTTGGCTGAAATTTTCAAATCTGTTATGTATTGAACAGACAATGTTTGATATGTAAACAAATATGTGTTACACCTAACCTCTGAATTTTAAATATTGTTTCCCCAATTTTTATAGACACCAAACGGACTATATCGGAAAAAAATTTCTGATATTAAAAAAGAATTTTGGATATCAAAAATTCATTTTGTGATATCCAAAAATATGGAGTAAATAGTAAAACGGGTGCCTCATAACGAGTGATTGCACGAATATTGGGGGATATTGTCCAGAGTAGAAAATTATATTGCACGAGCTTGCGAGTGCAATTAGTATTCTACGAGAGACAGTACTGATTCCCCAATATTCGTGCAATAAACCAGTTATTACACAGTAAAGCTTCAAAGAGTTCAAAACACCATCTTTACCCACTGATTACGTTGTGATTATCAGGCGATATTGCACTGCCTTCAATACCAGTGAATAATTCACGCCAACTTTTGGCTACGTTTTGTGGTAAAAATTACGTTGCTATTCAATATGTATGTATATGTTATCTGGATGTGAATTGATTGAAACCTAAAAATATCAGCCTGTGTGTTTGCTGGCGAGTGAACCTGAAACATCATGACGTGATCTGGTACGTTTAATATCATCCTCGCGCTCTTCATGTCAACAAGGCACCATGAAACTTCATTAGGTCAATGTCCAAAATAACATTCAAGTTTATTCGAACATGTTATTATGCAGGAAATAGCTTGTTTGTAGGATAAAATAACTGCTTGCCATACTTCTTGCACCCACCTATAATACTAGTATACAACACAGAAATTAAAGCTGAGTGTTATTGCCTTTTAAACCAAAAATGGTTTTCTTTTTAAAACAGAAATTTCAACATTAGTTTAAGAGGAACAACTTCTATAACAGATGAAGATCTTGATAAGATAATCAGAGATGTTGTTGGTACTAACAGACGAATAGGACCTAATTCCATACGTGTTAGGTTGGCTGAGAAAAATATATCTGAAACCAGACAGCGAGTAAGAGATGGATGTGCAAGAGTTGATCCAGGCGGATGTGCACTAAGGTCGGTAGAGAGAAAAAATATCCACAGAAGAACTTACAAAGTTGCAGGTCCAAACTCACTGTGGCATTTCGATGGAAATCATAAACATATTAGGTATGAACAGGTTAATCTGACAATTCTTCAAATGAAAAACGAATCTTACAGGGAGATTTGAAGTAATAAATTGTGGCACAAACTTTATTTTACCAAGTGGGAAAAGAACGGATATGGGTAAATGCCATGAATACAGTGTAAAGTCACCCAAGGTAGCAAGAAAAAAGGCATACATTCAGAGGTCACCACAGGGTCTTCAACAAGGGGGGACCCACACCACAAAGCGAGATCTGAATGGCACCGATAAAAATGAAACTATGAATTATAATGGACTGAACATTTCAAATCCCAACTGGACAAAATTAGAATGTTGAATATTCAACATCAGGTGAACTATTGCCATCACTTGGCGTCCGTCGTCGTCTGTTGTTAACATTTGTTTCAAAAGTAGTCTCCTCTGAATGATGAATCTTGGCAACAGTCATCCTTAGGGTGTCTACTTTCAAAATTACCGCCGACCCAAAAGCATGCCATAGAACATAGGGGTCAAACTGTAGTTTTCGGCTAATATCCCAAAAACTAGTACAGATAGAAGAAAATTGAGATGTGCTTCCTTCATCAGCATCAAAAGCTCGACAAAAAGTCTCCATTTGGTTGAAGTCGGACTACCACTCCCTTTATATATGAGTTATTGCCCTTTAAGCGTCAAATTTGACGTTTTTGTTTTGCAATTTTTTGCTTATATTTTTAAAACTATGACAGAGGAAAAACTTTTGCCTGCTCAAATGAAGCTCTACAAGTCTCCATTGGGTCGAAGTGGAACGACTATCGTTAAATGAATTATTGCCCATGAAATGTTCAACTTGGCAGTTTTTGGTTATTATCTTGAAAACTATGAAAGATCTAGATATCATTGTAAGGTACAACATGAGGCTCGCCTGAGCCTGTATTGCTCACCTAACTTAAATATGCACACTTAGAACTTAAAACGATCCATTTGCATAATTTAATTGACACTAAAATGTTCAAAACATAGACCCTAATAAAAAAATGTGGGCAAAATGCAAAAATGTGTAAAAATCATTAGGAGCTGACTGATGATTTCTGTCATGTTGACATAGTTCTAGATCTGGTCTCGCTGATAATTTTTGCTGTTTACAGTTTCTCTCTATCTATTATAGTTTTCAAGATAATAGCCAAAAATGTGTAAAAATCGTCATTTAAGGGCTATAACTCCTATAAGGAGTCAACTGACAATTTCTGTCTTGCAGTCTTATTTGTAGATCTTGTCTTGCTGATCATATTTGTTGTTTACAGTTTCTCTCTATTACAGTTTTCAAGATATTAGTAAAAAATGTGTAGCTTTCATCTCGAAAACTATAGGAGATCGATGACAAAGATGATCAGTATGACAATATCTGCCTACCTGTAAAATTTCAAGGTGATCGGAACAACTGGCATAAGAGTTATTGCCCCTGAAACATCACATTTGATGGCTGGAGATAAACGAATAATGTAAATTGCAAGAATGATCGACATGATGAGATCTATAAAACTGCAAGACATTTATGTATTGTACTGGCTCAGGCTTTTCAGGTGAGCGATTCAGGCTCCTCCTCCTGGTAGTCTCTCGTTGAAAGAATGGTCTTCCCTCTGCTTAACATAAACATTAATTTTGAATGTAAATATGTTTTGGATGGAACCTAGTGGTGCATGGATGTATTAATGGTAACATTGTTGAAGGCCATCAACAATAACAAGGCACTGACAGTCTTCGACAACTTTATAAATGCTATAAAACATTTTGGTACGCCTTCAAGAGTTAGATGCGATTACGGTGTTGAGAATGTAGATGTCTGCACCTACATGGAAGGAATTAGGGGTGTCAACAGGGAACGTGCAATAAAGGGGAAGCGTTGTCATAATCAGAGAATTGAACGTCTGTGGGTAGATGTGTGGGACAATATTTTAAATGATGTTTACGATTTGTTTTCCCATATGGAACTACAAAACATACTGGACATAACAAATGCTTATCACATATATGCTGTCCACTGTGTTTTTTCTGCCAAGGATAAATGAAAGATTAAAGTCTTTCACCTTTCAATATAGCAACCATCCAGTCTCAACTGAACACAATAGGAGCCGAAACCAGCTGTTAATTTAGTGCCAGGCTACGCCATTGATAACCATTGTTTCACTTCTACATTTTTTCTATTCAATATTGAGGGCCCAGGTGGCTCAATGAGTTAGGTAGTTGGATTACCTCACAATCTTAACTCATACAAGCCTATCACCAATACGGCGTTCAGGGGCGTAGCTATGCGGAGGCACGGATGCATGTGCTTCCACATCGTTTCGGCAAAGAAAAAAAAAGGGCAGGAGGCAAGGTAAGAAAGAAAGAAAAAAAGAAAAGAAGATGTGGTGGCGTATCCTGTAGATTTACATGAAAGAGGTGATTGAGAAGTGTCATGTTATTATTCGGCAATGACATTCTTCATCATTATAATAATATTATTTTGAAGTGATTTGCTTGCGTGCCGTCAGGATCCGGATTTATTTTCGGTATATTTACCGGTTTACATTTCGTTTTGTATCATTTGTTTACATTGGTGATGAATCTGCGTGAGAATGCAGAGAAAAATATCATCTTTATTTGCATCGAAATCTAGTCGTGAAGATGAAGTTAGTCCAACAGAGGTTGCCGAATCTCCTCCACCGGCCATTGTCTCTTCTGGTCCCTCAAGTTAAATGGTATCCTCGGACTCATTCCAACCTCTGACTGTCAGATAAATGTTATTCGTTTTATTGTTCAAAGTCTTGATTCTTTCTGTCAAAAAGCTTACCGCCAGTCGAATAGGCCCTTTCACGGTTATTACAGCCATATTGGATAAGGGGAAATTTTCTTCATAGAGGTAGAAATTGTTTAAAAAAAACCAGGAAAACGTCATGTACCAGAAAAATTGCTCAGATTTTCATACCATTCCTCCCTCTATCAAAACATTTGCCCCCAATCCAATATGGTTGACCGTGAAAGTTCCTATTGGTCTTTCTTAAGTTTATTCTATACACTGAAATATGCTATATTCGCGAAGCTTCCGGGGGCCCACCATACCCCTAGTCCGAGATTCCTCTGCCGTTCGACGACTATTTATATCGTGCTGTTGTCGTTGAACGTCAGAGCGCTCTCCATAATGAAAACAGCGAATTTTCCCTCCATCTCAGCCGTGGCACATTTCCACGTTTTGCGACTATCATATTTTATTTTCTTTCCAAAACCCTTATATAAATCGCTTCACCAATCATTTTTCTATTAATTCATAACCATCTTACTCACAGAAATTGGTGTTCAGTACACTCCATTACAGCACAATTTCCCCAGACCATATGATTTCGTCATTTTGAACACTGATATTTTGAACTATTTGTCACGTGACTTCGAGAGAACTACTATTACCGCAATGTATCATGAGAGATGATTTGCATATATGATCGGACCTTGTCCAAAATAGGGGGAAACGTAAGACATGCTCTTTCCGAAGCCCGCGGATAACACTGCCAAATGAATCTTGTCTATCCAACATATTTTGTATTATTTCCTTCTGCTCTGATTTGAGCTTTAGATCATAACTGTTTGTCCTGCAGAATACGCTTTATATCGTCTTGTATGTTTGTTTACGTATGCTAATATGTTTGTTTACGTATGTTAATTTGGCGCACTGCATTTAGTATCTCCCATCATGCAATGCATTGCTGTCATCTTTCAGTTAGTATCGCGAGATCACGTTAAAAAAATGGCAGTGAAATGACTAAATCATCGGGTGTAAGGAAAAAACGTGATGTAATGGAGTGTAACACCAATTTCTGAGAGTAAGATGGTTATGAATGAATAGAAAAATGATTGGTGAAGCGATATATATTAGGGTTTTGGATAGAAAATAAAATATGATAGCCACAAAACGTGTAAATGCGCTACAGTTAAGATGCGGAGGAAAATCCGTTGTTTTGTTTATGGCAAGCGCTCTGACGTTCAACGACAACAGCAAGATGTAAATAGTCGTCGAACGGCAGAGGAATCTCGGACTACCATACCCCTTGCCCTAATTTTGTGCTTCCACTTGAAGTTAGGTATAGCTACGCCCCTGGCGTGGGTTCGCGCCCGGCTTTGTAAATTACAAGAAAAGGAGCACTCGACTCGCAGCTGCTAGTGATAAAGTTTACAAGTTGCTTGCCCATGGTCGATGGTTCTCTCCGGGTACACCGGCTTCTTCCACCACTAAAACTGGTCACCATGATATAGATGAAATATTGCTGAAAGTGGCGTTAAGCACAAAAATATCAAATCAAATCCATTCAATATTTATTTGCAAAATCTGATCTTTTTTTTTGCCCTTGAACCTTGTTGGTTGTTGTCCTGGTGCTGGTTGCGAAGGGATCCCCATAACTGTTCAAGCTTTGGGGTCTTAAAATGTGGGTAGGTCACTG
>MJUT01049277.1:272978-297288 GCA_002080005.1 Gigantidas platifrons | reverse complement strand
TCCTGCATTCACAAAACAGCTAATTTTCGCTTGCAAAATGTAGAATAATCGGTTTAAACTCATTTAACAAAACTAATTTAACATTTCCCTGTCTAAAATATATCAAAGATACATGGAGTAACAAATATGTGATCTGTGGTAAGCAGTATTTTGCCGTTTGAACGAGGATTTCTGCCGTGAATTTTTTACTGAATTTTGTGCGTTCTATAGATAGGAACTAGAATTTTCCAAGATTTTTTGGGGAGGAAAGGGGGTGCGTTCTATGCACCAGTGCGTTTAATAGACACAAAAAGACGGTAATTCTGATGAAAACTTTTTTAATGAAACTATTAATAGGCAAAATGTAAAAAGTATATTAAAACTTTAGTAATGTGCCCAGTAAAGGTTTAAAAAATGTAGAAATGAAGTGTGTCCCCATGTGAAGAGAAATCTGTGCTATTGTGTACCAGTATATTAAGTTTATAGGGGACCAGTTTTTGGATCTTAACTTATTACAGTACTACATGTACAGTGATTGGGATTAAAAAAAAATCAATGGGACTATGGCCCCCTTTCCTTCCTTGTCAATGGGACATTTTTGATATGAATGGGCCATAATGACAGAACTATGTGCCAAAATCCAGTGTGAAAAATAATGTAGAATAAAAACATTTAACAAACTTTAATACATGGGTGGAGGAGATAAACTATCTGACAACTCACACCCTTCTGTTTGAATAAATATGATGAAGGACATACGAGCTTGAACTTAACACTTTTTTTTAATTCTTGGCTTAAACTTTGATCTAGACAAAAATATCCATCTGATATGCATGATAAACACTGTGCAATGCATGAAAATTCCCATTTCCCGTTTCCCGGGAAAAGTAAAAAAAAACGGGAAAGTGACATACTGATCGGTATCCGATACTTCCCGCCGGGAAAGTGTTACAAGTCTGTTGTTGCTCGTTGTTGTACTTTCCGGTTATCATATATATTAGTTTTTGAAACTGGTTTACGATTTATTTAAGCCTGAATTCCGTCTGTAAAGGTATAAAATTGTATGTACACATGGTACCAGATATCGCTGTTAACTCTCGCAGATCATTTTGAAATAAAAACTAAATTATAAATTAGATACAGTGATTGGAATTAAATTTTTTTCAATGGGACTATGTCCGTGCAATCTTGACAGAACGGTTCGGCTGTATGTACGTCTGACTTCATCAGAAAACGAATGCGCGCATATGACGCAGAGTTTTTATGTAGAAATGCGCCATTTCGTCGGGTAATGCGACTATGGCGCGGGGCGCGTGGTAATCCCAATCACTGCATGTAATAGTCCCACTCTTATAAGGCAATCACTGCAATGGAAAAGTGGCCTTATAGGAGAGGTGGCCTCTCTTGGGGGAGACAGTTCAGTTGTACATTGTATTTAACTAGTTCAGTGCATCTGAAATCTGGTCTGATAATAGAGGTGGCCTTTGGTGAAACCTACCTTATAAGACAGACAACTTTTCTTGAAGGAGACAATTAAGTAGTATCTTACTAGTTCAGTGCTGCTGAAATCTGGTCTGATAATAGAGGTGGCCTTTGTTGGGAGGGTCCTTGTAAGATTATAAGAGGGGTACCACTGTAATACCCTCCTCCTTTTCACAATCTTAAAAATTGGTATTCAGACATACTGTAGCAGTTGTGAGATTCAATCAATTTGATATTATTAAATCATGTGACAAACTACATTTCTTCCCATCATGCACTCTTAAAAAACAGTTGTCGAAAAAACATCACATTGCATGAAACACAATCAGTTACAGATGTTAAAGTCATAAATAGGTCAAAAACTTAAAAGAAAACTGACTTTAAATACAAAACGTTGAAAAGCAGAAAAATAATGTCCCGACCATACTTAAAGAAAACCAACTTTAAATACTAAACGTTGAAAAGCAGAAAAATAATGTCCTGACCATACTTAAAGAAAACCAACTTTAAATACTAAACGTTGAAAAGCAGAAAAAAAATAATGTCCAAACTTACACGTCTTTGCTAGCCAAGGGTTACGATCCACTCCTTGCCTCTGGAGCGGAGCGGAGCGGATCATAATCCTTGGAGCGAAGATGAAACTTACAGTGAAACTCGGCGAAAGTTATATACAAGGTTATGTCACTCGTGAGTAACACTTATTTTTGCAAATTTTTTGTAAATTTTGAAATAGTCAAACCTGTATATAGAGGGCACTCAAGGGAACTTGAAAATGTGGCCTTTATGAACAGTTGCCCTTTATATACAGGTCAAAATTATATTCAATATTCATTAATAGGGAAAATGAGGACATCCTTTATAGACAGTGATTTGTTATATAGAGGTGTCCTTTAAGTAAATTTTTACTGTACTATCAATTACTTTCATGTCAGGACTGGGGTCCTGACTACAAGGTTACAGATACCCTCTGGGATTAAACTGACTAAAGGGCTGCCTTGACCTTTTGGAACTAATGCTGAGGGTATTGATTATTGACTAATGATGGTGATACCCTCTGACTACTAGGCTGACCAAACCTGCTGTGATTAGCACTGATAACATGTGGTTTAACAGTCCATCTACAGTGCAATTTATTTCATCAGATGTTCATTTCTGTATTCTATAATTACATCAGTGTTGCTCAACTCCAAATACAAATAGTTTACATTGAACACCATTGTCCAATTTTTACTGCCTAAATTATTATGAAATAACAAATTTACCATACCATTTTAATAAATTACCGGTTTAATGTACATTGTATGTTTTAATTAGATAAATCCAAAAAACATGCATAATGATTTTTTTCAATGAGTTATTATTACATGTAGTAATTTAAATATTCATGTAGACCAAATACACATTGGTAATATCATGTAGGTATATTTATCAGTTAATTGTCTATAAAATAACAAAGGCCTCACATTTGACAAACTGTCTGCCTTTGATATAGGTTTAAGATTTCATTTAACCCTTTGATGGTGTCCCTATAACCAAAACAAATACACACAGTCTATATTGAGTTTTAAAAATAATATCATGCAGATCGGTAAGGTATATGGTAGGATATGAACATATTTTTTGCTTGATTTATTTTGATTCTCAAACATGTTGGTTTGCTATTTCCCATTTCCCAATTCCCAATTTATCAAAGCAAATACACACTTTCTAGATTGAGGTATAATTTCCTCTCATGCAGAGCATTAAGTATATCAGGGGGGAGAATGTAAGTCATAACGTAGGATGTTGGACCCCAAATTTGGATGCCATTTTTGTCACTTGAAGGTAAGTTTTTACTTATAGCATTAGTTATTGTATGGATAGCATTGAATATGATATTGCATCAAATACATCTAAATGTCCGCTAAACAACGGTGTGTCCATCGCTTATTGTCAAACTCTCAAACACTTCGACAATGTTTTCGCAACAGGTGAAAATAACGTAGGGTATCGGAGACAGTTTCACTAAAAATTACCTGTTTTTCCTTATTTCACATATATAGACAAGAGAAACATATTACAGAGTGTTTGAAAATTAATTACAAATCCAACTGACATAAGATGACTGAAAAATTCGCAACGATTTTTTCTACTGGAGATGAAATTGTAATATGATGTCGGCTACATTCATGTGTAACGAAGGGTGTCGGCCACATACAAATTTACATGTACACCTATGTTAGATAACAACGGTTCAAGGATGCTGCTGTTCAAATACAACACAACAAATAAGAACGGACTCCTCCAATGTCATTTACAGTAACTATGGAGACACCGTTGTTAAGGGCATTTAGGAGCCTTTGATGCACTATCACATTTAATATTATCCTTACAATAACTAATGCCATAGGTGAAAACGTGCCTTCAAGCGGCACAAAATGGCATCCAATTATGGCTTACACTCACCCCCTGAATTAGATTCTTGCCATTATATTTTCTATAATTTTACACTCAAGAGAGCCTTCGTGAGATTTGTTTTTACTTTTACAATGGTATTGATTATTTGTTTTACTTTCTTTTATTTTGTCCAATTTTATTTTCATTGAAATAAAAAGGTTCTTTTTCAATAATTTATTTATTTTCAATTATCCGAAAGTTCTCAGTCATATATATAGTCAATCAGATTTCATCCTCTAATCCCATTTTACGAGAATGCAGTATATTTGACTCATTTACTCAGCGTTTTCCCACCGTACACCCAAAGTTCCTTTCTGAATTGCATTTCTTTTTACCGAAACTGTACCCATGCGCAGTTTTCCGCTTGTTCTTTTTTCTGTTTTCAGTATCAAAGAAACGATCCCTGCGAAAAAGAACTCGGATAAGTAATGGCCATTTAAAATGTCGAAGAATATATACTAACAAGCTATTCCAACTAAAGTAAAACACACATTCTTCTATTTCAAACCAACATAAAAAAAAATAGTTGTACACATTTCAAATGAGATTATGCCATAATGTATTGCAAAGAAAAACACATTTCCGTCTAGTTGACACAGTTTTATACCGTATCAGTGGTGTAATGGTTAGCGTGTTGGTCTGAAATGTTGTAGATAGTGGTTTCAAGTACGTGTCGGGTCAAACCAAAGATTATAAAATTGTTGACTTGACATCAGGATAATGTGTCCGAGTGGAGCGACATGTCTACACACGGAATGTTGTTTCAGTGAGCTAGTACTATAAAAATCCAACTAATCGTGTTGCTCTAGTACAAAGAAGATGCCATCATCATTTCATTGAGTGTAACTTGTTCTCACCATAAAATAGCTGAAAAACCCATTTGGCGTTAAACAACAATCACTCATTCTGAGTTTGATATTTATTGTGATTGATATAGTTAGTGCACCAATATCTTATGTTGCCATTTAGCTACATTTTTTTTTGTATTTACTAAAAAGAATATTAATTTTCTATACGTCAATATCACAAAATACTGAGAAAATAACCTTAAACCAAAAAGTGACACAAAGTCATGGCTAAAAGAAAATTGGACAATGACAATCAATAATCAGTGACAACATTTTTTTTTATTGTTACCCCTTCAAAGTTTTTGATGTTTTCGGTTGTTTTGTGTTTACAATACACATCTTGTTTGTTTTGATGTCACCATTTGTGAAGTAATGTTAGCATTCGTTGCTGGTGGTGTATCATTGTCTGGAATCTTGACTTCATCATTTTCCACCAGAATATACAGTTGCATTATTTCGTCTAGATCTTGTTTTGTTTTGTTTAAATCTTCGGTGTGTGACTGTTCGTTGTCGTCGTCAGTGTTCTCACTATATACAACCAGGCCCAATGAGAGTGGGGATCAGCCGGAGCGACGCCCCGGGTCGTTGACAAATAAACAAGTAGAAAGCTGTTTTCTAAATCACGATTCATCAATTCTTTTTTGTTATATTGATTCCTTGCTTATGACGAACCGCGATGGACTAATTTTGAGTAACATTATTTGGAGAATTGGAGGAGGAAAAGGGGGGGGGGGTTGCCCTGGGGCCCATAAATTCTCTTGACGGCCCTGCATACAATCACATGTGGAATGTTATCATTGTCTTTGGTCTTTTGGTTTTCATCAAAAAGTCGCAGTTATGTTCGTTTTGGAGTTGGTGATTGTTTTGAATATTTAATATTTGTTTTTGAAGTCGTATATTTTTGTACCGTACACAAAACAAAATTCCCTGGACGAAATGCAATTTGTTTACATGGTGTTGTACATAGTTCTTTTCTTCTTTACACGAGGAGACTTTGTAGAAGAATTTTCATTAGTTGATACATTTTGAAGTGGTCGTCATTTTCGAGGACACAAATTTAGTTGTGTTATTTTTCGAGTCATATTGCCTTTCATCCAACGAAATCTGAAAATAATGGAAATTATGTATTTATTACCCAAATGTAATATACATAATACTATACCATTTTAACTTCAAACTAGAGGGTATCATGTGTCCTGGTGTAAAATTGATATGTTGTAATTATACATTTATTTTCTCAACATAAA
The DNA here is from genome assembly GCA_002080005.1 of Gigantidas platifrons. Lineage (NCBI taxonomy): Eukaryota > Metazoa > Mollusca > Bivalvia > Mytilida > Modiolidae > Gigantidas > Gigantidas platifrons. The sequence continues at coordinate 291,296 of MJUT01049277.1, read as the reverse complement.
TAATCAAATGGTAGATCCCACTGCTTTATAAATCGCTTATTATTCAAGCTATAGAAGAATTTAGCCGTCGCTTTTTTTTTCTAACATGCATGTGGCCGACACCCTTCGTTACACATGAGTAGCCGACATCATATTGCGATTTCGTCCCAGGTAGACAAAATCGTTGCGAATTTTTCAGTCGTCTTATGTCAGTTGGATTTGTAATTAATTTTCGAACACTGTGTAATATGTTTCTCTCGTCTATATATGTGAAATAAGGAAAAACGGGTCATTTTTAGTGAAACTGTCTCCGATATCCTACGTTATTTTCACCTGTTGCGAAAACATTGTCGAAGTGTTTGAGAGTTTGACAATAAGCGATGGACACACCGTTGTTTAGCGGACATTTAGATGTATTTGATGCACTATCACATTCAATGTTATCCATACAATAACTAATGCTATAAGTAAAAACTTACCTTCAAGTGGCAAAAATGGCGTCCAGAATTCGGGTCCGACATCCTACGTTATGACGTACATTCTCCCCCCTGTATATGGTAGGATATAAAATAATGTTTTTTTTCTTGTTTTATTTGATTCTGAAGAATGTTACTTTTCCAAATTTCTCATTTCTTAATTCCCAGTTCTCAGTCAACAGTGAGGGCAGGTAAGTATGTAAATTTGTTCTTTAAAACTCCCGAATTATTTAAAAACAAAATAGTAGATAAAGTATTCAACAGATGCATCAAAACTATTTGATTTAGAAAGTATAACATGCTTTAACCTTCTGTAGGGAAATTAAAGATAATTTATCAATATACTGGTATATATATTGTAATTTTAAAGCTCAGTTGTGACTAGCTATATTAGTTGTACAGGAATATATACCTCCGTATTTTGTTTTATTTTTTACCTATGTTTCTACCCTAATGACAATGCCCCAAAGATCACACGATGATTGCAAACAAAATATTAACATGCATTCTGATCGTAAAAATTATTTCTTTAATTGATTTCTGACTTGGTTTAAACTTATAATTAAATGTAATCAAGATATAATTATATGGCGGTTTTTTAAATAATTATTTCTGAATCGTGGATTTTGTTTCGTGACGCGCATGATTTCTAAATTGACTCATTTTGCAGAAGTTTGACCCTTGTTCGTGTACTCCATTCTGTATTTCTGGATTATATATTTTTCATATACAAAAATTCAACTTTTATTTGAAAGATTATTGAGTGAATTTATAATACAATAACAGGTAAGTTGTAATTAACACAGAATAGTTTCTAGGTGTCAGTATTTGTTCTTTCAAAATTTTTTTGAAATTCAATTCTGAAAGAAAATTGTTTTTCTTCATACACTGAGCTATTTTTAAATACTTTCACAATGTCAATTGAATATGATACATTTCTTACTAAAATGTCAAGGGATATATGTTTTTTTTTACTAACAAATGTACAGTTGTCAAAGATTTTAATTGGGGGGAAAAGGATTTATGTTTTGGATTGACTTTCATTATAGGAATGACACTGGGGCTAAACAATTTCCCTTACATTATTAATGAAGAATTACAATTTTTTTTTTTACAAAATATCAGAAATATAAAAAAAGGTTCTGGTTATAAGCAGGACTTTCAATATTGTTCAAGTCTATCAGTACTTCACTATTTACAGGTGGCATTTTTTATTAAAATTTGAACAATTTTCATGAATATCTTGTACAGCTTTCTTTAAAATCAGGAGGTACCAAAGACATTTTAGGCAGGTAAAAGTAACCGGTACCACCCCTTATTGAAAGGCCTATGTATACTAAAAAGCTAAAGTAAAAGCGTAGTGGGGAAAAATATTTTCTTAATATTTTCTTTATAATCGTTTTAGACAGATAAATTGTTTGAAAAAAAAACTGCTTTGTAAAAATGCTTTTAAAAAAATCAATTTGCCTAAAGTCAAACACTTGATTTTGGAATGTAACATGATTTGACAAATAAAGTAGTTTGGTTTGGTTTATGGTGTCTAACGCCACTTACAACAATATTTCAGTTATATCGTGGTGTTCAGTTTTATTTGTGGAGGAAACCGAAGTGCCCGTAGAAAACAACCGACCTGTCGCAAGTCACCGACAAACGTTATCACATAATGTTATATCAAGTACACCTCTCCACGGGACCCGGGTGGCTCAATGAGTTAGGTCGTTGGATCTAAAAACTCATACAAGCCTATCATCAATACGTCGTGGGTTCGCGCCCGGCTTTGTAAATTACAAAAAAATGTGCACTCGACTCGCAGCCGCAAGTGATAAAGTTTACCAGGTGCTTGCCTATGGACGGTGGTTCTCTCTGGGTACTCCGGCTTCCTCCACCACTAAATCTGGTCGCCATGATATAGCTGAAATATTGTTGAAAGTGGTGTTTAAACACCAAAAACCTCCAAAAAAAACCTCTCCATGAACAGGGTTCGAACTCACAACTTTAGTGGTGATAGGCACTGATTGGACAGGTAGTTGTAATTCTGACTACCATACAATCACAACCATGACANCCACATTTCCGTCAAAACATTTTTTTTGTTATGTTGACAAGAAGATGAAAATATTTCGCCATGGTTACCAGGAAATATTTCAATGTTTTTCTTTTCATATGAAAGATTTTAAGAAGGGGAATAAATACTTAAAATATTCCGATCAATTTTAATTTATTTGACTGCCACGATATATAACTGAAATATTGTTGAAAGTGGCTTTAAACACCATAACCTCAACCCAAACCCTGTCCTTTAATTTATTTGTCAAATCATGATGCACTCCAAGCTCATGTGTTTGATTTTAAATAGGCAAATAGTTTTTAAAATATCTTTTTACAAAGCCTTTTTTTTCAAAGAATTTTTATCTGTCTAAATCGATTATAAAGAAAATATTAAGAGAAGATTTGTCTACTATGCTTTTACTTTCACTTTTTAGCTTTTTATCCAGAGTCTTTTTAGTATTTCTCATATGTCATTTAAAAAACATTCCACTAATGATTTTTCTTTATAAATATTAAGGGCTGTCATGGTTGTGATTGTATGGTAGTCAGAATTACAACTACCTGTCCAATCAGTGCCTATCACCACTAAAGTTGTGAGTTCGAACCCTGTTCATGGAGAGGTTTTTTTTTGAGGTTTTTGGTGTTTAAACACCACTTTCAACAATATTTCAGCTATATCATGGCGACCAGATTTAGTGGTGGAGGAAGCCGGAGTACCCAGAGAGAAATTTGTTGAAAAATCAGCTTAAATGCAGGTAAAAATGTGCGACATTGTTCAAAGATACAATGTCTTTTTCATTGTATTCATGTTGTCTTTGTGTCAAGTCGAGGTGACAAGAGATGTTTGTCTGTATGGTGTCCTTTTATTCTAATATTTGTAAGATTTTACGCTGGATTTGACTTTTGACTTGGGGGGTTTATATCATTATGATTTAAAAAAATGGTTGTTTTGTCATTAAAATGTCTGGTGTTTTTAAGGATTAAAATATCTTATTTTTTTACTATGGTGCACAGTTTTTGAAATGAATACCGTAAACTTTTACCCGACAGCGAGGATTACGAATATTGCTTATTAATAGAGTATATTCGGTGGTTTGTATTAAGCCAAGGATTTTTTACCCCACTATTTCTTATAGTGATTACATGTGTCTTTTGGTAGTGACATTAAATGTAATGTAAGATTATCTATTTCAACTTCTAACAAAAACAGGTTTGTTACGACTTTTTTTCTTCAAAACTAATACGAAGGTTCACTAGGAGCAAACCCACAGAACCAGTCATCACGATGAGCATCGATTCTCCGGCCCAAGACCAGTAAAATTTATTCCGACCAGTAAATTTCAAAGTTTTTATTTAGATTTAAATATAAAATAAATTCAAGAACTTGATTCGGGCTAGTAAACAAAAATTTTCATTTCGAGGACTCACAGAGAGCTGTTCAATGCATTCCCAGATGGAAGATAAAGGAGGCCCTGTTGATGTGGAGGTTGTCTAATAAGGAAAGTCTGATTACCGTGGACCATAATGGGTGACATGTTTAGAGAGTCATGCTCCCTGCTCATTAACTAACTACCTGTTGTAGCTGCTGCAAAAGACAATATTTTTTGATTGATTGATTGATTTTTGGTGTTTAATGCCACTTTCAGCAATATTTCAGCTATATCATTGCGACCAGTTTTAGTGATGGAAGAAGCTGGAGTACCTGGAGAGAACCACCGACCATGGGCAGGCAACTGGTAAATTTTATCACTTGCGGCTGTGAGTCGAGTACACCCTTTTTTGTAATTTACAAAGCTGGGCGCGAACCCATGCCATATTGGTGATAGGCTTGTATGACTTGTTCGGTAATCCAACTACCTAACTCATTGAGCCACCCGGGCCCTCAACATTTTTTGTCCCCACCAAAATTCTTGGCGATTTGAATATATCTTTTGGTCTGTAAACTGTTAAAATTTCTTTTACATTTAGAATGTTACTTTCTATCACCAAAAAGGCATATCAAGATAAGTAAATAGATTAAACAGAACAAAAGATATATTCGTATCACTAAGAAGAGTGATACTTCTATCATGCTATGTCTCTGACTGTACTGTACAATCATGTACATTTTTTTATTTATTGGATTACCTAACAACTCATACAAGCCTATCACCAATACGCTGTGGGTTCGCGCCCGGCTTTGTAAATAACAAAAAAGGGTGCACTCGACTCGCAGCCGCAAGTGATAAAGTTTACCAGGTGCTTTCCCATGGTCGGTGGTTTTCTCCAGGTACTCCGGCTTCTTCCACCACTAAAAACTGGTCGTAATGATATAGCTGAAATATTGCTGAAAGTCGTGTTAAAACACCAATAAAATCAAATCATTTTTTATTTCATTCTTGTACTCAATTTACAAAATTATATTACAAATTTTATGTTCAGAAATAATTTGCACAATTAAAAGCTTATAGGAACACGGATTCAAGGTTCCATGGATGAAACTACATTTAAACCTGTCTAAACAGAACCTCAGTGGAACCAACTTTTTGTGTTTGGATAAGACAGGTGTTCAGTTTATTCAGGTTAAATTAACAAAGATATCCAATTAATATTTTTAATAATTAACTGTTAACTGATTGATTATGTTTATTCTTTTTTTTTTAGGATTTTAGAAACAGTGATGTAGTTGAATAGAATTGATAGTGAATTATAATTGTGGTAAAATCAAAGATTACAAGGTAAGGCATTCTGTAATGCAGCAATCCCACTCTTATAAGCTAGGTCACTCACTCTGCAATGGAAAACAGACCTTATAAGAGGGGTGGCCTTTCTTGAGGTGGATAATTTAGTAGTATTTTAATATCTCAGTAGATCTGAAATTTGGCTTTATAAGATGGGGTGGCCTCTTTTGAAGGAGACAATTTGGTAGTATTTTAATATCTCAGTGGATCTGAAATTTGGTCTGATAAGAGAGGTGACCATTGATATGAGAGGCCTTATGAAAGGGACACAACTCTACTGAAGATTTAAGATGTTTGTGAACATACAGGAAACTCCACTTAGATACATTATCCTGATTCCGAGCCAACCAACCTTTGCTCTTACTCCTTAATACGGCGGATTTGTAAGACATAAATAATACTGTGTCTTGTGAAATTGTGTCCGGTTGTGTTATATTTGTAATGAAAAACCTTACACAGACCGAACGAAGTCATCGCTATGCTTTATTCCGTCCTCGGACTTTATCATAGGAGACAATTGTAAGGGTGGACACTATTTCACGGCAGACACTATTTAATGTTATATATTTAGTGAAGAAGCACCAAATTCCACCTACAATTTTGGTTGACCCGACCAGACCTTGAACACAAGAACATTCATAAACCATTACTCCACAGAGGTGGTCAAAATTTTAATTTAAATGTCTACTATAATTTGTTAGACAGTTATTATTGTTGTAGACCAGAACACACATGTTTATTGACTTACTGACAGGATGTTTATTCAAAAACTTTAATATTAAATGTTTACACTAACATGATTTATCTCCCTTTTATTAAATATAATAAATTTAAAGACACTACTTAGTAACAATATATCAATATTTTGTTTCTTATACAATTAAAACCAACATATTGATACTGATTTTAAATGTGAGGTGAAGATATGTGGGTGTCCCTATTGTTGAAATACAACTTGTGTTTTATTCTAGACTATCTACTTCAAGAAAAGAGACTGTTTTCTTAAAACTGACCAGGGGCGGATCCAGAGGGGGGTGCACCCGGCGCGCGCCCCCCCTAAAATTGGTAAAAATATGATTTGTTTTGCTTAAAATCGTGTTTTTTCACACGAAATACCCCAAAAATTTTCGCGCCTCCCTCCGCTCGGTACGATTTTTTTTAAGTGCGCCCCCCCCCCCTAACTTGAAATCCTGGATCCGCCCCTACTGACTTATTATTTTTCATGCTAGTGTGTGAGATAAATCTGAAAAAAAAAAAATTCTATGTTTTAGACTTTCTAAGATTAAAAACAGATTCCTACAATGTTGTATGTATCGTATGGCAGTTGACATATTTAATGTGAATGAACAACATTACTTACAGCAAAGACATATAAAGAACAACCTAACTACAATTAGATATTGAAATCCCCCCCTTTGATGTGCGGCAATTCAGAAAAAAAGGGGGGGCAATTCAAGATCTAATTTTAATTAGATTGTATAAAAAATAATTTTAATATAAAATTTAAAAATAGATTTGTTTTATTCAAAGTCATTAAAATCTCAATTTCAGTTTCTTTTCAACATTTTCTATTAACTTCTACTAATGGAGTTGTGGTCATTTTAATTTCCAAATAAAATTGTAAATTTGTTCATCAAATAATTGTCCCTGAATGTTTTCTACAACAAATAGACCATTTAAACTGTTTAATGTTTGTCTGTACAATTAGGGTTCTGAGCTTCGGTGATCAACCATTTGAAATACGATTTTGATGACTTCCCGTCCTCAGGTGTGTTTTTAAATATTAGCCGATTCATGGCTTAAATGTCTTTAAAATGTATCGTTGTCTTCTGATCATAAAGAAAATCGTCAAATCTATTGACGGAGAGCAGTCTGTAAATATACGTTCTTAATACAAGTATTGACGAATGTCATTGAATTAGTATGAATTGAGTTGTAGGTATAACGTTTTTTTTGTTTGATTTTCAGCTACTAAGGAAGTCTATTCACATGTTGAATAAGGCTTATTTACTTAATATTCAAGTTTCAGTATGGGAAGAACAGCTGTAATTATGAATTCTATAGAAATAGCTATAATTTAAAGATATTTGGTTAAATATAATATTTTAATTTTTTTTTTTAGAAATGAATTTGATAATAATCTCTTTGTTAACTGCTTTTTAAAAATGGAAAAATATTTTCATTTGACCTCTCAACCTGAATATTAAAATATTTTGTTAATCATGTAATGTTGACCTTTTCATTTGTCTGGCCTAGTTCGTTTCCATTGCATACATGCTTAAAGAAATAATAAGTTAAATAAAAATAAGTATGAAAATTTCTGTATTTGAAAGCTTGAAAACTCATAGTAAACCTATAGAATTACATATAACAGTTTTAGTTAAGTGAGCAAGCACTATTAAAATCCATCATCATCATTTCATTGATGTGTAATTTGTTTTCACCATAATATAGCTGGAAAATTACTCATCTGGAGATAAGCAACAGTCACTCACTGAAGCTTTATTAGGAATTAAATGGTGTTTAACGGCACTTTCAACAATATTTCAGTTATATCGTGGCAGTCAGTTTTATTGGTGGAGGAAACCGAAGGACCCGGAGAAAACCACTGACCTGTCGCAAGTCACTGATAAACTTTATCACATAATGTGGTATTGAGTACACATTGCATGATCACGATCGTAACTCACAACATCAGTCATGATAGGCACTGATTGCACAGGTAGTTATAAATCCTACTACCATACGATCACGACCATGATTGCCCCTAAATGGATTATAGAAAGAGTGCATTGGGAGTTGACTTTAAACTCATTCTAATTTTCAAAAACTAAAAATTATTTAAAAGGTTTTGCAGGTCAATCAAAGAACTTACTAAATAACATGTACCATGTATTCTAACATTGAGGTGTAGGTATTAGATGGTATTACATTTTATGTACTGAAATTTTTTGCTTCAACCAATCAAAATCATCATTACATATCATGTGTCATATGTTTAACCTGCTTATAATTATAATATCCATTCAAGTCTTGTTTTAACAATGAGGTGTAGTAGTTAGATATTAACACCTTGAGGGGACAGATCTTTATACATGTACCGAGATGTATAGGTCAGTTGTTGATATCACACGTTGATTGACAATGAAAGCTATTACCTGTCCAATCATATGATCTATATGTGATTTACTGGTCAAGCCTTCAAGGAGTCATTTCTACGAAGTTGGACTTCAGAAGTTACCAGTCCTCACGATGAGCACCGGTCCTCCGGCCCAAGACCAGTAAATCTTTGTTCTGACCAATAAATTATTCAGTTTTTATTTAGATATAATATATACTAAAAAATGTATATAAAATGAATTAAATTTAAGAATTTGATTCGAACCAGTAAATTCAAGTTTTGATTTCGAGGCTTGAGTTACTGTTCCAAAAAAAAAAGAAAAAAAAAAAGGAAGTTTTAGGCACAATTGAAATGAAAAATCAATTAAGCTTACTTGGTCATGCCTTTAAGAAATTGTTACTAAATACAGTCTACGAATTTAGACTTCAGGACAGAAGTTACTGGTCCGAACTGAAAAAAAAACTAGGGGGGAGAGAGGGGGAATGTTAGGGTGAACTCAGGGGCTCCAAAAGGGTGAGCAGATCCTACTCCACTAAAAAAAGTTACTTTATTCTTCGGAACTTTTTATATGTCAATAATGGATTGACTAGTTGTCTCCCCTTATTATAAACTTAAAACTGTCAAAAGAACCAGATCATCAAACTCCAAGTTATGCTTGGATGAATATGGGTGTCTGCTTCACTGACCACCCTCAAGGGTTCTCTACAGCTGATGAATGATCACTTTGTTGTTTGATATAAAATATTTATGGGTTGAGTGTTAGCAAGGTCTTGATATAAGATATTTATTAGTTTGATAGTAAGGACACTTGGCTATGACAAGTCCATTCATTCCTGTCCATGGTCACTAGCTATGTGTTCTATGATTGACAGCTAATATATGGATTATTTATTCATGTGTACAGATTTTTTTCCTCGATTTGACAGTTTTTATGACCCCAAACACATTTTTCTGATGACACAAAACGTTTTGTTAATACACTATATATTACATATTATTAGTATATTACTAGTACATGCATGTATTATTTATAGTAGTGAAAAAGTAGGAAATTTCAAAATAAAACAATTAAAAAGTACGAAATGCCTCCTGGATTACAATTTGCCTTAAGAAAGAACAAAATCAGTTAAGTTGAAATAATGATTTTTTGATCTGTCTTACATCATGCATTAACCAATTTATGTCTATAAAGTTCATCTGGTCTTGATTTGTATAATTTAAAAAATTAGAGGATCTGTTACATCCACCTCATGGTTGAGGGGTGTGTTTGACTTGTACATTGAAATAATGTGAGATCTGGCCTTAGTTTCTGTAGTTTCAGGATCACAACAACGTTATAAATTGAGGCATGTTTGACTTGTTCATTGAAATAAAACTTATCTGGCCTTGGCATGTCTAATTAGAGGATAACACCCACCTCTTGGTTGAGGGGTGTGCTGGACTAAAGTGGTTCCTTGAAAATTCTGACCTGGTCTTGATTTATATGATTAGATGATCACAACCACTGCACTGTTGAGGGGTGTGTTTGACTTGTACATTGAAATGGGTGATCTGGTCATGGTTTCTGTAGTTACAAGATAACACCCACCTCATGGTTGAGGGGTGTGTTTGACTTGTACATTAAAATGGGTGATCTGGTCATGCTTTCTGTAGTTACAAGATAACACCCACCTCATGGTTGAGGGATGTGTTTGACTTGTACATTGAAATGGGTGATCTGGTCATGGTTTCTGTAGTTACAAGATAACACCCACCTCATGGTTGAGGGGTGTGTTTGACTTGTACATTGAAATAGATGATCTGCCCATGGTTTCTGTAGTTACAATATCGCTGCAATCTGGACGAGAGGTGTGTTTGACTTGTTCCTTGAGATGGCTTTTGTTTCCTTAGAATAAATCTAAGACAGTGTTAGATGTGTCTGAACACATTTCAACATAGCAGAAGAGTTTGAAGATACCAAAGGGGCAATCATAATCCTTAAATCGAAGAACAAACAACACAATGGCCAAAAGAAAAAGTACAAAAGGACAAACAACTATCAACAAGACATACATATAAAACTAAAGATTGAGTAACACAAACCCCACTAAAAACCGGGGGTGAACTCAGGTGCTCTGAAATGGTAGGCAGTTCCTGCTCCACTAGTGACACCTGTCGTGTTAATCTGGTTACAAACTCAGTGATAGATAAGCAGCTTAGATCTGAGACAAATCTTGGACTGAAGTTCTGCTTAGCTAAGAATAGCAATGAAAAAAGAAGACAAACAAATTTGGAAGAAGGGGAATAAACTAATCTCAGATTAATTTAATTTCAGAATGAATTTATTTTAAGTACAGAACAAATAAAGAAAACTGGAATTAAAGAACAGGTATGTAAAATGTGTATACATGTACTGTCAAAACTGCTTTTAGTGACCACCTCTATTAAGCAATACCTTGTATTATGTCACCTTAATTTTACTTTCTCTTTACAGTGCATTTCATATCAATTAAAACTGTATTTAGCAACTACCTATCTTATATGACCCTATTTTAATGTTCCCTTGCACAGGTAGTTGTAAATCCAACTACCATACGATCACGACCCCAACGACTCCGAAAATAAAATTTGAATAATTTCTTGCCATAAACTGTTATTATTATCTTAATCAGTAATGGAATTCACACAAATAATGAATACAAATTTCTTATATAATTTTAATGATTACATACATATTTCTATGTAGATAATAGATATATATTTGTATCCTCATTATAATCCTTGGGGCTAGACATTCCATATATTCAATGTATTGCACATGGCCTTGTTTAAAAGCTTGACCTAAATTGTAAAAAACTGTACTGAGGTACAAGATATTATTTGTAATTTTTTTGTATAACAATAATATAATTTTTGGGTTTCTTTAGTGCAATTTTAAGTGATTTGTTGGATAGTAACAAGAAAATAATTGACACTTTTATTATTTTTTTTACTTGGTAATTTGTTGTCTGTTTTATAAATTTAATAAATGGGATGAATAGGAAATGAAATAATACTTAAAAAGATAGAGAATACTGTTGTTTTTGTGCAAGGTGAGCAACTTTTCAGCTTAATCATAGTTAAAAGGAATTAATTTTAATGAGATGTACTGATGACGAAATTTTGAACTGCATTTCTAAAATGTACAGGAGGGACTGTCGTGGTCTTGATCGTATGATAGTTGGATTTACAACTACATGTGCAATCAATGCCTATTACCATTCAAGTTGTGAGTTCGAACCCTGTTCATGACAAGGTGTACTCGATACAACATTATACGATAAAGTTTGTCAGCTACAGGTCTGTGGTTTTATCTTGGTACTCTGCTTTCCTCTACCAATAAAATTGATCGCCACGGTCTACCAGGATATAACTGAAATATTGTTGAAAGTGGCGTTAAACACCATAAACCCATAAAATGCACACTACACTCTGACACAGTATCCTCACTCTTAACTCACCAGTCTACTCTTACTGGGATTACTGTCTAGATTGGTCAAAAATCCAGTAAAAGTTGGTTCAGTCCGTTTATAAAGCTTTGTGCACTTATTTTACTGCCCCAAATTTCTATAAACAAAATATGTATAATCTGAAAACCTGTCTATTCCGAACACAAATAAGAAGTGGTCCTGAAGAGGTTCAGATTAGACAGGTTTTACTGTACATATATTTTATTAATTGGTTTTAATATTTTAATTGTGTCCGCTTTGTAAATTTTTTATTGTTTGTGTAGATCACGATCTATAAGGGCCCTTTTTAAGTAAGTCAGATTTTTAAGGACCCATTTTTAGTAAGTCAGATTTTTAAGGACCCTTTTTAATAAGTCAGATTTTTAAGGACCCTTTTTAATAAGTCAGATTTTTAAGGACCCTTTTTAAGAAAGTTAAATATTTAAGGGCCCTTTTTAACTAAGTCAGATTTTTAAGGGCCATTTATTAGTAAGTCAGATTTTTAAGGTTCCTTTATTAGTAAGTCAGATTTTTAAGGGCCCTTTATTAGTAAGTCAGATTTTTAAGGGCCCTTTATTAGTAAGTCAGATCTTTAATGACCCTTTTTAAGTAAGTCAGATTTTTAAGGGCCCTTTATTAGTAAGTTAGATTTTTAAGGACCCTTTATTATTACATCAGATTTTTAAGGGCCCTTTATTAGCAAGTCAGATTTTTAAGGGCCCTTTATTTGTAAGTAAGATTTTTAAGGACTCTTTTAAAGTAAATCAGATTTTTAAGGGCCCTTTATTAGTAAGTCAGATTTTTAAGGATGGACCCTTTTTAAGTAGGTCAGATTTTTAAAGACCTTTTTTAAGTAAGTTAGATTTTTAAGGGCCCTTTATTAGTAAGTCAGATTTTTAAGGACCCTTTTTAAGTAAGTCAGATGTTTAAGGGCCCTTTATTAGTAAGTCAGATTTTTAAGAACCCTAAATTTTAAGCAAGTCTGATTTTAAGGGCCCTTTAATAGTAAGTCAGATTTTTAAGGACCCTTTTTAAGTAAGTCATATTTCTAAGGGCCCTTTATTTGTAAGTCAGATTTTAAGGACCCTTTCTAAGTAATTCAGATTTTTAAGAGCCCTTAGTAAATCAGATTTTTAAGAACCCTTTTTAAGTAAGTTAGATTTTCATGGGCCCTTTATTAGTAAGTCAGATTTTTAATGACCCATTTTAAGTAAGTTAGATTTTTAAGGGCCCTTTATTAGTAAGTCAGATTTTTAAGAACTCTTTTTAAGTAAGTCAGATTTTTAAGGGCCTTTTATTAGTAAGTCAGATTTTTAAGGACCCTTTTTAAGTAAGTCAGATTTTTAAGGTTCCTTTATTAGACTTTAGTAAGTCGGATTTTTAAGGACCCTTTATTAGTAAGTCAGATTTTTAAGGGCCTTTTTTAAGTAAGTCAGATAAAGGGCCCTTTATTAGGAAGTTATTCTTTACTGTATTTGGTGTCTTGGTATAAATAGAAAATATTATGAAGAGATTCAGGTGTTATTTTCTGTAAGTTTATAAAATTCTGATGTGTTATTTTGGGAGGGAAAGTAAAAAGTAAATCTCATTTTTTTTTATGTGCTCCGACAATCATACAAAACTTTCTCATATTCTTCAATATTTTTCGGCCCATAAAACAGCATGCAGTCATTATCTGACAGGAAATCTATGTATTTATGATTCTAAGCCAGTTTAGAAATCTAGTTTTTGTCAAATGACAGTTTTCCATGCACATTGATTGATGAGTTATGGGTCCTGATGGGGGCAGTAATAGGATTTTTTTTTTATTATTTTTAAGTTTTCTCATTTACATATTAAAGGGTGTAAACAGGTGTATATTTACTCGTTGCTGTTATGAGATGTCAAAATAAAAAAAAATGGGGAAAAAATATTATCTAGGCAGGAAATCGTTGGTTTGAAGAATTTTTTTTTTTATTTTCGATGTTGAAAAGAAATACCAGGTTTGTTTACCATTAAGTACTTACTAAAAAAAAAAATGTCGATAAAAAAAAGTAGACCGACAAAATGGCCAGAGGAAAGATCACTTAATCATCTTTTTCATACCTATCCCATTTCTGTTGATTTTGTAAAAAAAAATATGGTCAAAATGGATTATTTCCTGTTTTTATTGCAAATTGATGTATGATATGTATTTAAATATTTAGTTAATTAAAAAAAGATTAGTTTAAAGGGACAAATGATTTATAAAAATAGTATACTCCAGTTGAAAAAAAAACTGAATAAAATTATAAAGGATACCCCTTTAAAGCCTCCCTTCAAATGAGCCAATATAAAAAAAACAGTTCTTATGTCAAGCAGGACAAAAAATAGATGTGTAATGTTACAACAGGGGTAACCTAAGACTGTCAGCCATTAATATGATAAGTACTAGTACCTATGACTCTTAAGGTATTTCCTGTGTGCCACAATTCTCCTTTTCTATGGTCTCTGTCATTGTTGAAATGCCATGCTCCAGTGAATATTAGTGAAGAAGTTTAAGTACGATTTGTGTGCCTTGGGGGTAAAATCTGTTTCGTAAATGGTTTTGTTGTAGTAAAAATACTGGACTGAACATTTCTTGTCAGCAGACAGTGCACTGGTCATTTCATCTGCTGATTTTACATTTTAATAAATTTTAACTCGAATTATGGCGGGATTATGTTTCAACAAGTGTATATTGTCTGGACATTCATAAAAAAGGTGTTATGTGTAACACAACATGATATAGGATATATAAACAGTCTCTGCCATGTGCTATTTTGTAGCTGGGAGCTATTTGTAAGATTATATGGGGCAATACACATCATTCTTATGACCTTATATTCTTCTGAAGTGTGATTTTTATATGGAATATATTAACAACTGGATTTAATTGTTGTTTAAAAAAAGACATGGTATGGATTTAAATATTTACCTTGATGAAGGAAGAAATATACGCTTCCAAACAAATTTTGAATGAATTCAATGTAGGTATATTTTTTTGAACCACACAAGGTGTACTATAGTATATATGCATAATTTCCCAATTAAATACCTACCAACAAATTTTAATTTAAAAAAAATTGATTGCATGTATTTTAATTTAAAAAAAAATATATATATACTATATGGACTTTTAATGTGAAGATTGAATATAGAATATAGATAGAAAACTTGATTTTAAGTCGGGTTTACATATAACATGAAATATCATACATAGCCTGTTTATACAAAATATATCAGTATTCAGAATATTTTTTAATTTGCTGAAAAGATGCAGTTATATAACATAATATTTTAATCTTAAGAAAAGGAAGAAATAGATGTGCTTACAAATTGTGAATCTAGGGGTTTTACGGATTAAATGAAATAATGTTTTAATCTTAAGAAAAAAAAAGAAAAGAAAAGATGTGAATCTATGTGTTCTATGGAGCTAAAAGTTATTTTTCTTTTCAGAAATTAAAATAAAATTTGTAAATTTGGAAGGGAAAATATAATAAATAAAATATTCCATTTTGTATTTTTTTTATTTCTTGATATGCAACAGCTAATAAAACCTATCTAAAATATTTAAAAAAAAGTAATTTATTGTGGTTTGCACTTGAAATGTTAAAGTTTAATGGGTCATACATCTTATGAGAAACACTATAACAATAGACCCACTGTTTTTGATTAGGTCTATATTTCTTTAAAAAGACATAATTTTTAAAAAGGGCTACAATACATTTGATTCATACATATGGGTCTTGAATTACATAGAAATATAAGCCACAGGTGTTGGTGTATGTAAATAATTCCTTTTTCTGAACTGTGAAGCTGAATTATAGAAAATATAGGTAATTTCTTATTAATAACGGGTTTTTTTGGTGGGGTGCGTGTTCCTAATCTTTTTAGTTTTCTGTATTGTGGTTTGCTTGTCTTCGTCTTGTGTCTTTTGTGCCCACATCATGTTGCTCGTGTCTCTAAGACTCAGTGTGCGAAATTAGCGGTAGACCTGTAGACAATGTCTATGTAAAATCAAGCTGGTCTATGTCAAATTTTCAAAATTTTGTATAATGTACAGTGAGGTCTATGTAAAATAGAGATTGGTCTATGATACCGCAATATTTCGTTTCACACACTGAGCGTCTCTTGATTGTCGCCTTCAGTTTCTCTAAGTTTGATTTCTAAAAAAGGACGAGATTTGTGTTGGGGTTATGAGTGGTTAACACCACGTCTTTTAACAAAATTTCTGTTACTGTAAATTCATTATTTAATTCATGGTATAGCAAGTTTCCTAGATTTCAGGGATTGAATCCAACCACGAAATTAAGAATTCAACAAACAGTTGCCATCATATATATATATATGTATATATATATTAGCTGCGGAACCGTAGAAAGATAAAGACCATTAAGAGCTACAGTTCCGCAGCGAACGGACTAGCAGGGGGTCCCATATTAATTTACGTATCCACGAAAATACAATTTTTCCACAAACCAAGCAAATTTGTATTCATGAATTTAAATGTATTCATAATATAGCATGTAGGCCAGTGTTTTTGGTGGTGGAAGGAAACCAGAGCAAAGTCGCTCACAAACTTTATAGCATAAAGTTGAGAAAATTACAAATCGACATGAAGAGGGACAAAACTCATAATTTATGAATTGTGATTTACAGTGATTCCATTGGTAATGTAAATACAACTATCAGACGATTGTGTCCACGACAACCATTTACATGTGGATAGCTTAAAAATTTATCAAAATTCATAAGGCAAGTTCAACAAACCATCTCTGTATGAAAAAAAATGGAACTCTTGTTTAACATGATCTAAAACTTAAAATTGTTTCTAACATAGCTTGAAGTAAAATGATAGACAATTTCTTGGAATTTATAAACTTGATTAATTTTATAGGTATTAAAGCATTCAGCAAACTTGAAGCTGGTAAATCTTTGGCCTACAAAATGAAAAACGATAAATATCAAACAGTCAAAACTGTTCCAAATTCCAATAAAAATTCATAGTAACCGGCAAAATTAATACTCCTAACACACTTATACATTGTCGCTCCCTCTCCTAGAAAATCCAGTGAAAAAATCGTAGAAACAGGCAAAATTAAAACTCTTAACCACATATACATGGTCACTCCCTCTCTTGGCTTGGTAAATGCAATTTAATAAAAAGTGACGAGGTTAAGCTTCCCTCTGTCATTATATTGAGGTAGGAATTTAGCCATTTGTCTTGTTCTTGCACTTTTCAAAATCATCATGTAATGGAATCCAAATCTCCCTCTCTATAGCTAAATATGGTATTAAGCACCAATTAAGCAATCAACCCTCTCTGACTGTATAAAAATATGCAAACATATTTTCCTTTTTCTTAACAACGAAATAATATTTATTCAAATGCTTGTTACATATTTAAAGAGTCCAAGCTCCTCTCAAATTTCCCTGTTTAATATTATTCTAGCTGATTATCCAAGAATTTAATCATAATCAAATATATTTTCTTGAATTTAGCCAGTCGGAGTTGAATCACGAAGAGCACCGGTCCTCTGGTCCCAGACCTGTGAAACTTTGTTTGAACCACTCAGTTTTTCAGATTTTATTAAGAAGTATATAAAAATGCATTCAATTATTTGATTCGTACCAGTAAATTCAAATTTTCATTTTGAGGATTGATAAACGTATCAAAATGATTGTGGATTTTTTTTTTTGCAAATACGTTTGTAACTGCAAAAACAATGTTATTACTGTACTCGATTGCACACTTCTATGCGCAATGTAAAATACACAAAAATACCTACAAATAAAACATGAATGTTTTATTATTGTTTATATACATTTGTACCTTGATATCCAAAAAAATTTATGAACAAATTCCAAAAAAGTAATATTTTTCAGAGATCCTATAGGATGATATTTTATTTCTAAGGGTCTTGTAGGTGTCTAATTTAATAATAAAATTTGTTCACGCCACGACATACCTGAAATATTGCTAAAGATGGAGTTAAACACCAATCAATCAATCAACCCACTAGTTCGTTTTTTATTATTTTTTTGGTAAAAAATATTGATTCTCAAACACAAACAATGAGTGCAGAACTCCCATACACAAGTTGCAAGTATCTTTGGTTTTTGGAATCTTTAAAGAAAAAACTGCCTGCAATGTACATGTATCTACTACTTTAAACTGTGACAATTAGTACCAGATCAACATTTTCATTAGAGATTCCAGATACTCAGATTAAAGAAGGAATTTTTGTAAAAATCCTAATGATATCAACACTAATTCTGAATCACTTTTATTTTGTTATCAGATTATTTTACATGCCACCATTAGTTTCTACAAAGAAATACAGTAGTTAGCTATTTCTTGCACTTTTGTATGACACAGTTGCAAATTCTTTTTTTTATATATAAATTCTTCAGTATATATATTAAACTACCTTTGTGATGTAAAGGTTAGCATTACATCTTAATTAATACCGTTCATAGCCATCGGCTGTTGGCAATCCTCGTTA
>MJUT01049277.1:219966-271795 GCA_002080005.1 Gigantidas platifrons | reverse complement strand
CATGTAGATCTAGTTCAAAACATACATCATCATCATTTCATCAAAACAGAATCGTTTCTTGCCATGGTTTAGCTGAAAAAATGTTCACTTTTCGTTAAACTCACTTACTCGCTCAATATAGTTTAAAAAAAAAACATTCATTGTTTAGAATTTCCACAATCCTTGTCCAGATAAAAGTATTTGCCAGTTGATGTAAAGTACTTCTGTTTTGGGAGCAAATTTTATTCCTTCACTTAAGTTTAGTCCTTGACTTGACAGTGATTTCAGAGGTCATTTGATTTTAATGGACAAACAGTACACTTTACTGAACCATATCCTGCCTGTCAAGCAAATCCTGATTTTCCTGATTTTTCCTGATTTTGAGCTGTTCCTGATTTTTTTCTGAATTTGTTAGATAAACTCCTGATAACTCCTGATTTTGAACTTTTTCCCCACAGAAAAAAATAACATAATATGTTGAAATTATTTTAGTGTAAAGCATCTTATCAATAAAAGGAGGTGAGGAAAATGGCCTAAGTCAGACCTTTTAGCCTGCCAATGACATTCTGACATTCTGATAATGACCTTCATCTGGAATCAAAAACACCATGCTTAAATTTATATATTATGGCCTGAAAGCTCTTACTTAGAGGGGAGGAAGGTGGCCATTTTTTTTGTTTTTGATATGGTTTTATCACTTTTTATATAAAAAAAATTCCTCATGATCTCCTGATTTTTAACTAAAAACCCTCCTGATTTCTTAATTTTTTTAAGCCAAAAAGTGCTTGACAGACTGCATATCTTACTAGTCCTTGGCCACATTGAATGTTGGGGCCCGGGTGGCTCAATGATTTAGGTCGTTGGATCTAAGAGCTCATATAAGCCTATCACCAATACGGCGTGGGTTCGCGCCCAGCATTGTAAATTACAAAAAAGGGTGCACTCGACTCGCAGCCACAAGTGATAAAGTTAACCAGTTACTTGCCCATTGTCTGTGGTTCTCTCCGGCTACTCCGGCTTCCTTCACCACTAAAACTGGTCGCCATGATATAGCTGAAATATTGCTGAACGTGGCATTAAACACCAAAATTCAAATTCAAATTAAACAGTGCACCTTACTGGACCAAACCTATTTTTACTGGTCTTTGCACAATGTCCGACAGACCTTTGGAAAGACTACCTTGATTTTTTTCTATTGAAACCTCGCAATTTTTGATAATGTATTTATGAATTGTACAACATACAATGTGGCAATAAATACACTTGAAAATAATGGATTTGTTTTAATGTTTTATCAAGAGAATCTAGTTTAGTTGTAATTTGACCAAACACACCATGAACCATACCTCTGGCAAACTTTGAACTTTAAACTTCCGATGACACTATTTACTTTTGCTAACCATGCTAGAACTACCTGATTCTAATTTAATGTGCTATATCTTGAGAGAACTATTAACTTCTGTAATATTTTTTAAAACTTATCACTACCTAATTTTGAAACAAAAAGTTCAAGTCTGCAGTATATTTGATTTTTAGAGAAATATTTCCAACTTAATTTTGATAGTTTCAAGTTTAGGATATTATTGTACTTTAAGCAGTTTTTTTACCACCTTAGGATCAGTTTGTGCCACTTGCAATATTTGGCAGATTTCATACAAATAACTTGACGAGAGCCCTTCAATTGCTTAATTTTTTTATGCAACTTATTTTTGACTTGACAGACATGGTGTATGCATATTTTATCATTTGGCTGATAGCATAAGGTACATGTAGTATATTTAACTTCCTCTAGATCTAAATCAGGCTGTTTACCCATCTCGTCACAAGAACTTTCATGACGTAATGACAATTAACTTGAACTTACACTCACATCGTCACGAACATATATCTTGATCATCACATGTCTGCCATGCTGTAGGCCATAAGGGTTTTTCCTACTAGTTGTTTCTTGTCTTTGTCCATCACCTGCATACACTTATGATTTTCATGATTTTAATGACATTTAACTTGAGCTTACCAAGACACTTTATATCTTTGTCAACACATATCTGCCATGCTGTAGGCCATAAGGGCTTTTCCTACAAGTTGCTTCTTGTTTTTGTTCCACACCTGAATATCTGGTCCTATTTAAGCCAAAGTAGAAAATGGTGATCCTTGTGTGGTTCCATTTCAAAATTGTATCCGACAGCCTTGTCTTCCTTCTAGAATGGTCACAAGTACTTTGTTGCAAAGAAAACTTTTTTTGAAAGACCTTACTGTTGTTGTTAAATTAAAGTCTGTACACAGAAAAGCTTTTTAAGATGCAGTAAGTCTAGTAATATCAGACTTGAAATTAATAGCTTCATGATCTAGATTATCATAGGATGGGAGAAACTCCCATTTTATATGACCACAAAAATATGCATTCATATGATGTTAGGATGTCTGTAGACAATTCGTTTCTCAGACTAGTCTTAAGTTCTAGGAGCAAGTAATGGAATCTTTTGAAATTTTAGCAAAATGATCTTTTGCACGATGTACAACTTGGGAGTTTTAACCTCTTATAGTTTAATAAAAAAAAAAAAAAAAAAGCGGGGGGGTGGGGGGCAAAAAGAAGCAAAATAGGATGTTCCTATTTATATGGATATAAAAAATTAATTAATCTGTTTTTGATGAGATTTAGTTTAATGAATTCTTTAGGAATTTTTTGTTCAGAAAAATGCAAAGTGTTATTGTATAACTATAACTCTAGGACATAAAAGGGACAAAGATGGAAGGAATTTAGCAATTTTGACTTTTTTTTTCAGTTTTCATGCAATTTTAGTAAATTTACATGTTTTTACAAATGTTCTACTGTATGGGTTATTGGTGGACTGTCCAAAAAAAATTTCTATGTTAGTTATTTCAAAAAGTGGTTAAAAAAAGGATTCCAAATTGGATATTATTTCTTGGGTTTAAAATTGTGTGCCCCGAAAAGTTTTGAAAGTGGATTGTGAAATTTATTAAAAAGGTTATATCTTTTTTCATTTGATAAGAGATTGCTTGGGTCTGAAATATGGAGGCAGATTATTTGGGGGAAAATGGTGGGGGCTATCCCATGTAAAAGTAAAGTCAGGGTTTCAATATTTTTCATGTCTGCCAGAACTTCACTATTTACAGGTGGTGTTTTTATTAAAATTTTATCAATTCAGAGTATCTTGTACAACACTATTTAAAATTAGGAATTACCAAAGACCATTTTAGGAAAGTAAAAATACCTGGTACCACCCCTTATTGAAAGACCTGCATGTGTCAAAAATGTTGGTCTACTATTGCCAACAAAATAAAAAAAAAACTTAAAATTACAACAAAAAATACTTTGGATGGGGTGCAGTAAATGTTTTGTTGGGTAGGTAGATGATAAACAAATGTTATCTTATTTAAGCCTTGCCATGATAAGTTTTTTTTAAGAATAAAAAAAAAGAACCGGCACCATATTTTTTATTAAGTGTCTAGTTATGAACAAAAGAATACAATTTATTTTTTGACTTGCTACATCATTTTGGTTTTAATACACTGAAGAATATGATTTAAGTACTTTATAGTGTCGTAAATTATCCTAATACAAAAAAAAGTCAGGTTTTACAAGTACAGCCTTTTAAGATCTAGCCCATTATTAGCTCAGCTGAGTCATGAAAACAGCTAGTTTGACAGACAGCATGTTAGTGTAGGTTTGGCTTGATTTGACAGCCACTCTACCACAAATATTTTAATGGACAGTGTTGTGCTTTTTTTTGTTCTTTTTTTTATATTGATTGGTGAGTGCTTGTTTGTAGGTCTGTTCTTGTGTTGTAGCTTTGGCCAAAAATACAGACAAACCTGTATTAAGAGGTCACCTTTGGGACATAGAAAAAGTGGTCTTTCAAGACAGGTGACCTCTTAAAAGAGGTTAAATTCATATGAAATTGTCTATGACAGGGCAAGAAAAATGTAACCTTTTTATACAGGTGACTGCTTAATAGAGGTGACCTCTTGGGCAGTTTTGACAGTAATATGTTTTGTTTTCTTTATAAATAGTTAAGAAAGGTGTCAGTTTAGAAATTATGTCAATATTTAAGCTATTAAAAAATGTAAATGCTTTAAAAAAAAAAAAAAAAAGGAAGAAAAGATGGCAATTTGACAATTTTGCAAAACAAAATTGCCAGGAAAATTATTGTTGTAAATTAATGTTTTTGGTTTAGTTGAACCATGGACTGAAACCAAAGTTGATGGGAAGGTTAATGGAATTGTCTTATTTTTTATTACACATAAATGTTTTGGCTGTAGCTGATTTAGAACAAAGATGGCTAGCAGAGCCATACTTTGCCAAATACTAAGCAAAATATTAAAAAAAACAAAAAATAATTAAACAGATACATTACACTATAGGGATGTACCTTTGATGGTCCTTTTGAAGATTTCTGGTGCCAACTGAAAAATCCAAGATTATTTTAACTGTGGGACAAGTCATTCTTGAGACTCAGTGGAAAAACATAATTAAGCATCGTCTTTTAGAAATTACAAAACTATTTAATCCTTAAAATTGTTCCCGAAAATGATCATAAGATAGTTATACAGTCTGACTTCATTGTGTCGATTTTTTTTTTAATATATATATATAGCATAATACTTTATTGTTTAAAAAAGGTTAAATAGACCAGTGATTAAACCTTGAAATATCAGAGTACATTGTTTTGCACTATCTCAGTCACAGTGCCTCTGAAATATAGACGGGGCCGTCATGCTCGTGATCTTATGACAGTTGGATTTACATCTATTTGTGTTATCAGTGCCTATCACCACTAAAGTTGTGAGTTCGAATCCCACTCATAAAGTTAGTCATTGACTTACGACAGGTCGGTGGTTTTCTATGGGTACTCTCTCTGGTTTCCTCCTCCAATAAAACTGACCGCCACGATATAACTAAAATGTTGA
Organism: Gigantidas platifrons; assembly: GCA_002080005.1. Classification (NCBI taxonomy): domain Eukaryota; kingdom Metazoa; phylum Mollusca; class Bivalvia; order Mytilida; family Modiolidae; genus Gigantidas; species Gigantidas platifrons. Next base: position 266,884 of record MJUT01049277.1, on the reverse strand, counting down.
AAGTGGCATTAAGCACCATTACTCTAACCCTGATGATATGTGTGACCTTTGATGAGACAGGCTCCATACGAGGAACACTAATGCATTTCAGTCATAAAAGTGGCTCAACTGTAGGTTGAAGTTTATGTTTTTGTCTCTGTCATTGTGGAACATATTTTAACGCTTGGTTTGGAAATATATGTAGTAATGTTCTTCTAAGATTGATTGATCATTGGTTGGTTAACATCCAACGGCAAATATTCCATGTACATACAAAACGAGAACAGACCTTGACTTAATATTCCATGTACATACAAAACGAGAACAGACCTTGACTTAATATTCCATGTACATACAAAACGAGAACAGGCCTTGACTTCATTAAACCTTTTAGCATGCGTTTTGTGCTTGTACTCCAAAATCATCCACCCATGGAATTGTATTTATGGGAATAGCGTTCTGATTGTTTGTTTTTTGAGTTTAGGTACAAATCTCAGTGAGACCTACAGGGGTTTCAAAAGTAGGCGGTAGGCGGCTATATTCCACCTGCTATTAAAGGTCTTGAGCCTCCTACTTTTACCATTTTTTACATAGGCAAAACATACAAATAGCCGTCTACTTTAAGTCATTGTAGGCACCTACTTTAAAAACTTTTGAAAGCCCTGGACCTAACACAGTCGTGAAGCTTTTGAGTTTAAATTTATAGACATATAGCTAATATAATAGCTGAGTACTCTGCATTCAGTATATGTAGTCAGAAATGTTTTATGACTGTAAACTTGATTGATTCATTAGTGTTTAATGCCAACTTTAGCAATATTTCAGCTAGATGACCATAAGTCTGAATGGTATCACTTTGTTTTCTTGTAATGTACTCAAAAAGCTGTAAAAGAATTTATTTACAGTAAATGCCTGTATTATGAGACATCATACAGAAATAACATTTATTGTTATATAGTGCACATTTATATACACATTAAAGCCACTTTATACTGTGAATTCTCTCATTTGTTGCCATTTTATGGAGGAACTATAATGAATGGCTGTGTATGTAACTATAATGAATGGTGGTGTTAGATCAAATGGTTTATTTGTTGACATCTATATAATATGTATATATTTTTTTATATAAAATACTAACAATATTGTGTTGTTGGGAAAAGAAAATTTAAATAGTGATGGTCAACCATTCCACCATTATAACCCAAGCAAATAATCACCTCAACTCATTGAACATAAAAAAGACAACATTTGAAATTCGGGTCTTGGCTTGGGACAGGCACAAAAATGTGGCAGGGTTAATTGGTTAATGGGATCGCAACCCTCTTTCCCCCTCTTGATGATTGAATCTCCAACGTCAATGATATTATCAAGACAAATAATTGAAAACAACTAAATTCTAGCTTATGATAGAGTTTGATATTTTGTTTTCGCTTTGTGTTTTTTTTCTCTTCATTTTTTAAATAGATTCTATTTAGTGATAACATTTAATTTGCTGGACAATAAATATCTTCAGTAATCTGGTTCAGGAGGAATCCTTTGTTCATTGTAACGTGCTGCACCAACCATAGGAGCTGTCATGGTTGTAATCGTATGTTAGTATGATATATTACTACCTATGTAGATCAGTGCATATGACCTGACCACTAACGTTGTAAGTTTGAGTCCCACTCAGGCGAGGTGTACTCGATGCACCATTATGTGATGAAGTTTTTAAGTGACCTGTAGAAGGTCAGTGGTTTTCTCCGGGTACTCCAGTTTCCTCCACCACTAAAACTGACCACAAAGATATTATTGAAATGTTGTTGAAAGTGGCACTAAACACCATAAACCTAACCTAACCTGCACCCATCATAGCCCTTTATTGAAGACTTCCACACTCTATTGGCGTTTTCATGTGTTTTTCAGGAGTAATGAGGAAAAGAAGAAATAAGCTGCAGCATGTCAGACGAAGAATGTCCTAACGTTACGGACATTGACTCTGCACCAATCAGCAAAGAGTCGACAAGTTCACAGACCAGTCCAGATGGTAAGTACTTTTATATTACTAAAACTGACCCAGTACTCGCCTGCCTACTGGTATATGGGTTTCTTCTTGATGCAAAATTATACTTATTTATTTTACCAATTAAGCTGCAGAATTTGAAATTCTTTCCCAGAATGTAATATTTTTTGTGACCTTGTAGTAAAACATATATGAGCTTTGTACTTTCAAGGGCAAGGATGGTTCTATTTAGAATTGTTTGTCCTCAGATATTTTAGGCTGTTTGTTTAAGAATTGTAAGTTAATATTCAAGATTCAGATTGACAGTATATAAAAGGGTAATAACAAAATTACCGAACACCGAACACCGAGCAATCTTCCAAAGGGAAAGGCAAAACTCATAAATCAACAAACAGACAAAATCAGTCAACAACCGGAAAACTGAGAAAACTGCAATGGCCCTGACTTGGTACAGGCATTTCAAATGCAGACTTAAAAATAATAATAGGTTTTTAGCTCACCTGACCCGAAGGGTCATGTGAGCTATTGCCATCACTTGGCGTCCGTCGTCGTCGTCCGTCGTAAACTTTTTCAAAAATCTTCTCCCCTGAAACTACAAGACCAATTGAAACCAAATTTGGTTTGAATCATCACTAGGGTGTCTAGTTTCAAAATTGTGTCCGGTGATGCCGTGCACCAACCAACATGGCCACTGTTACTAAAAATAGAACGTATGGTAAAATTGCAGGTTTTTGGGTAATAACTCAAAAACCGTTAATAATATCAAAAATCTGACATGGGGTCAAAATGATCAGCGCAGCAAGATCTACCTACCCTGCAATTTTGAAGTAAATCTGATGACCCATCTTGGAGTTATTGCCCTTTTTTCATCAAATTTTTAAAATTTTAATACTTTTCGTCTTATATTTCAAAAACTATAAGAGATAGATGTTAAGTTTAAATTACAAAAATATGCAGCATGTCAAGATCTACATACCCTGCAATTTTGAAGTAAATCCCATTACCCATTTTGGAGTTATTTTCCTTTATTCATCAAATTTTCAAAATTTTAATACTTTTCGTCCTTTATTTCAAAAACTATAAGAGATAGATGTTAAGTTTAAACAGTAAAGATGTTCAGCATGTCAAGATCTACCTACACTGCAATTTTGAAGTAAATTCCATTACCCATTTTGGAGTTATTGCCGTTTTTTCCATCAAATTTTCACAATTTTAATACTTTTCGTTTTTTATTTCAAAAACTATAAGAGATAGATGTTAAGTTTAAATTGCAAAAATGTGCAGCATGTTGAGATCTACTTACCCTGCAATTTTTAGGTAAATTCCATTACCCATTTTGGAGTTATTGCCCTTTTTTCATCAAATTTCCAAAATTTTAATACTTTTCGTCTTATATTTCAAAAACTATAAGAGATAGATGTTAAGTTTAAATTGCAAAAAAAATGTGCAGCATGTCAAGATCTACCTACCCTGCAATTTTGAAGTAAATCTGATTACCCATCTTGGAGTTATTTCCCTTTATTCATCAAATTTTCAAAATTTTAATACTTTTCGTCCTTGTTTTCAAAAACTATAAGAGATAGATGTTAAGTTTAAACTTCAAACATATTCAGCATGTCAAGATCTACTGCTGACTTTCACTGCTTTTGGTTACTTAAATAATCAAAGGGAAGCAACTCTATTACAAAATGTGAAGTAGCAAAAGCTAAATTTTGAGAACCATTGACATTGATGTTTTTTTTTTACAGCAATATTGATAACTTACATTAAAGGGGGGGAACCCCTGCCCAAATTTTTTTGAAGAGGGGGTCTGCAATGACGAGGGCTACATTTGTTATTTTTTGACCGGAGTTGCCAAGTTTTATTGACTGATGTTGTTATTATACCCAGGTGAGCTATACAGGCTCCTGGGAGCCTCTAGTTAAATGATTTTATTATGCACATTCACAATAAGGAATATTCAGGATTTAAGCTCAAATAAAACAGTAATCATGATTCAAGCTGGAGGGGGTTTAGGTTGGGGTACACGATTATGGTATATCTGCAGTCATTTCAAATTTGCAGGGGTTTCAAAAGTAGGCGGTAGGCATATTCCACCTGCTATTAAATGTCTTGAGCCTCCTACTTTGACTGTTTTTAACATAAGCAAAACACACAAATAGCTGCCTACTTTAAGTCATTGTAGGCATCTACTTTAAAAACTTTTGAAAGCCCTGAATTTGTAGTTTAAACTTACCACTACAGAGTTACAGTTCCTCTTATATATCAAGTTTGCGAAACATGAGTCTGACTTTGAAGTCATCAAATTTTTAATTAAAATTTCAGATTGAGTTTTGCTTTTTAACCATTCAAAGTTGAATATTTATTTTGTTAATACAAGCTCGTGCTTAATGCATGCTCATTTTTTTATTGCCTAATTAGGTCAAAGTCATAACTATTTGATTGATTTGGCAAAACTGATCAGAGTGTAAACTATTTATTTGATCTTACATGAAAGTTAATGTAGAGGAGGAACAGTCATGGCCGTGATTATAAATATGGTAGCTGGATGTACAACTACCTGTGCAATCAATGCCTATCACCACTAAAGTTGTGAATTTGAACCCCGTTCATGGCGAGTTGTACTTGATGCAACATTATTTAATCAAGTTTGTCAGTGACTTACTGTAAGCCATTTTATTGTCCTGTGAAAATATGTCCGATTGTATCTTTTTCAAATGAAAAATCCCCAACAGACCAAAAGAAGTCACCTCTGCACTTTATTCCGTCCTCGGACTTAATCATAGAAAACAATTGTAACAGAGGACAATATTTCACGGCGGACACTATTTAATCCTACATTACAACAGGTGGGTGGTTTTCTCAGAGTACTCCAGTTTCTGCCAATAAAACTGACCGCCACGATATAACTAAAATATTGTTGAAAGTGCCGTTAAGTAGCATAAAACCAAAGCCTAACCAAACTGATCCAAGTGTGAATGTTTTATTAAATCTGATATAAAAGTGAATGTTGGGAATTAATCTTTTAATCTTTTAATCTCTTTAACCGTCATATAATATATTAATTTTTTTATTTGACCAGGTAAAATTGATGACCCATCTTTTCTTTATAAAAACTCTTGTAAGAAGAAACTCATTATTTATAAGATAATTCAAGGTTGATGTTTTGACAGTTTATAAATTTTCTTCACCAAAATATGTAAGGCATGTTGGAGGTTATAAGGAGTGGACAAAGGGTCAAGGTTATTGGTGATGTAGTGTCAATCAGTCATTTTTCAGCAATATTGTGACTTACAGACTTATTAGGGGAGAAAAACTGTACATGGCATACAGTGACTGAATTCATTTAAATTTGTGGATCCCTTACTATTGTCATATACTTAAGGATTGATCGCAATTCTTTTTCGGTTCATGAAGAAATGACCTCAATAAGATTGTGCACACCGGTTAACTCGCGTAGCTGGTTACACAAGCGAACAAATAATTTCGATCAATCCTTATAAATTAATTCAAGCTTTTTTTTGTTATGATATTGAAAAAAAATTTTTTTTTGGTCAAAATAAGGCAAATAATCGGAAATGAATTTAAATAACCCAAAAGATTTAAAGAAAATCGCCGGATGACAACGACACGCGGCGCCTTGAGAACAACGTCTATTTTCAGATTCGGTACATATGAAAATAACCTAAACTTTTTAAGCCAATCAAAACACGTACAAAATGACATGTGACTCTAAAATTAATTTATATATATACATGTATATGCACTCTGTGCCAAAAACATTTTGACAAACTAGCCCAAACAGCATTTTAGAAGAATTTTTCCTATTTGATTAAGCAAATATTATGCAATTTTTTCTAGACTGCAGCTTAGGGCTAGTGGTTTTTGTAGAAGAATGTAATATATGGTAACAAATATTCTTTGAATTTTAAAATTTCGTGGTATGATATATACTATCCACGGAATCCACGGAGGTATGCCATGACCAATACAATTCACAATATACCACACAAAGTGGTGACACTCTATTCGTTAAATAGGTATCTTGATACTTTAACACTACTCTGACTTGGAATTGGATAATGGGGCGTAAATACAAAATAGAAGGGTTCTTGTTGCTTAATCTTATGTTTTCTGTGCAGTGTTTTGTAGATTGTTGATTCTCCTTTTGTCATTTTTCTTTTGATCATTGAGTTGTCTGTTCTTCTTCGATTTAAGGATTCTGATTGCCCCTTTGGTATCTTCAAACTCTTCTTGCACTAGAGCAATTGCCATTTATCAGGAAATATTGCAGCTATCTTTTTTGCACATACTACATGAAATATTATACATGTATACAATAAAAAAAATATAGTGATTAATAATAATGTGACAACCACCCAAAACAACAGATACTGGCTTCCTGTATGCAACTCTTCTAACAAGAATCTTTAGGCAACAATACCTGTAGTATAATTTCCAACAAAAAATAGAAATCAAATTATATAATTTTCAAATATCCCAATTGGTGCCCCGTAATAAAGAAAAAAATTAAATGACATGAATTTCTGTTTGAAATCCAGTATCAGGATATCTGATAGGTTTAAAAGGGAGTGAAATATAAGATTTATTGTGTGGTGAAAATCTCACCTTGTGATGTTTTTTATGTATGAAGATTTCTATGGGTGTAAACGAGTAGTGTTGAAAAAAAAAACATTTCACAAATTAGCCAAACAGAATTTTTTCTACATAAATTTTAGCCTCAGAAATTTTGTCCACACATGTGCAAGATCAAGTATATGCTGCATTAAATATTGCATTAAGATGCATGTATATAATGTAATGCTTATTCCTCTTATACAAGACCATCCCTTCTTCAATGAAAATGGGTCTTTTTAAGAGGGGTGCAATTTAATAAATTACAAAATTGGGTGCACTCGACTGGCAGCCGCAATTGATAAAGTTTACCAGTTGCTTGCCCAGGGTCGGTGGTTTCTCTCTGGGTACTCCGGCTTCCTCCACCACTAAAACTGGTCGCCATGATATAGCTGAAATATTGTTGAAAGTGGCGTTAAACACAATAAATCCATAAAAAAAATCAAAATCAATTTAATAGTATATTACTATCACAGTGCATTTGGTGGTAGTACCTTATAAGAGGTGGACTACTTTACCACTGCTGTCAAACCTGTATTAAGAGGTCACCTTTGGGACAAAGAAAAGTGGTCTTGTAAAACAGACAACCTCCTAAAAGAGGTTCAATTCATATGAAATTTTCTATGATAGGACAAGAAAAATGTGACCTTTTAATACAGGTGACTGCATAATAGAGGTGACCACATGGTCGGGTTTGACTATTTCTTTCTCATGTACTGGATGTACAAATAAAAAAATGAAATGAGATCAAGAGAATCATACCAATATGATGAGTAATATATTTTAAAGATTGATATAATATATCAAATAATTTGTCCCTTATTTGTTTTTATATATTTCTAATAAATTTTTGAAGGATTGCTTTATTGTTATTTTTCATCACTTTCGAGGGGCCCAGGTGGCTCAATGAGTTAGGTCATTGGATCTAACAACTCATTCAAGCCTATCACCAATACGGCGTGGGTTCGCGCCCGGCTTTGTAAATTACAAAAAAGGGTGCACTCGACTCGCAGTCGCAAGTGATAAAGTTTACCAGTTGCTTGCCCATGGTCGGTGGTTTTTCTCAGGGTACTCTGGCTTCTTCCACCACTAAAACTGGTCGCCATGATATAGCTGAAATATTGTTGAAAGTGGTGTTAAAACACCAAAAATCAATCAAAATCATCACTTTCAGCAAAGTTCAGTTATATCCTTTAGTTCACACCTTGATAACCACCTCCAGGCTCCAGATAAAGTTCTAGACAAATACCTACGCTCAGGTGTTTCACAGATCAACACATTATAATTTTCCAGGCTTTCTTCTTGTATTAAGTCAGGTTGTCACTATAAAGCTGAAAACTTGCTGAAAGTGACAGTTATTAATATTTACCTTGACCCTGTTACCATGACATTCTGAAATAAACTGCCAAATAGCAATTGGTAGAACCAAATAATTTTTCTTGTAAAACTCTGTTACTTTATGTATAATTAACATAACCTATTTTTACATTGATCACATTTCAATAAAATCTACATGCCTGTCAATCATGTAGTAACTTGAACTTAGAGAGTATGACCTTTAGATCAGAACTGTAGGGATATATTACATCATTGTTGTATTCCTGTCACTTATAACTTTAGTCTTAATGATTCATGAATATTAATGTTATAATGACAACAAAAAAAAAGAAAAAAAAGAAACCTTTGTCATTTCTAACTGTTTTTGGTGTAGTCTCGTGGTTACGTCATTGTTTTATTCTTGTCACTTCTAACTTTATATATATAGTCTTAAGACTTCTTGAATATTGTTATAATGACCAAAAAAAAAAAAACTTTTGTCATTTCTAACCGTTTGTGTTACCTGCAGAAGACCATATGTAGTTACATCGTTGTTGTTTTCCTGAGCATAACTTCTAACTATATATATATATATAAGTCTAAAATCTTCATGAATGTCTAATGTTATAAGGAAAAAAAGAAAGCTAAACAGTGGTGTCATTTCTAAGAGTTTTCGTAACATTCAGAAGATCGTACATGTATGTAGTCTCTTGATTTTAAACTGTACCAAACTTATAAAAAACAGAAATATCTTTGTACGGTATGTGATAAATATTCCTAAACCTATGCTGCCATTATTATTTGGCTTTTCAAACGAAGGTTCTCCCTCCTCAGACAGAGGTTGTCTTAGCTGAGTTTGGCTGCCCTGTTTATACCCTTTGGTTTTCATGTTCCCAAACACTCTATGTTATTTGGCTATCTAAACTAAGGTTCTCCTTCCTCAGACAGAGGTTGCCTTAGCTGAGTTTGGCTGCCCTGTTTATACCCTGTGGTTTTCATGTTCCCAAACACTCTATGTTATTTGGCTATCTAAACTAAGGTTCTCCTTCCTCTGACAGAGGTTGTCTTAGCTGAGTTTGGCTGCCCTGTTTATACCCTTTGGTTTTCATGTTCCCAAACACTCTATGTTATTTGGCTATCTAAACTAAGGTTCTCCTTCCTCTGACAGAGGTTGCCTTAGCTGAGTTTGGCTGCCCTGTTTATACCCTGTGGTTTCCATGCTCCCAAACACTTCTATGTTATTTGGCTTTTCAAACTAAGGTTCTCCTTCCTCTGACAGAGGTTGCCTTAGCTGAGTTTGGCTGCCCTGTTTATACCCTGTGGTTTCCATGCTCCCAAACACTCTATGTTATTTGGCTTTTCAAACTAAGGTTCTCCTTCCTCTGACAGAGGTTGCCTTAGCTGATTTTGGTTGCCTTGTTTATACCCTTTGGTTTTCATGTTCCCTAACACTTCTATGTTATTTGGCTTTTCAAACTAAGGTTCTCCTTCCTCAGACAGAGGTTGCCTTAGCTGATTTTGGCTGCCTTGTTTATACCCTTTGGTTGTCATGTTCCCAAACACTTCTATGTTATTTCGGTTTCCAGTCTTTTGACTTTGAGCATGTGTACCTGTTTAATTTCAGAAATTTATCATGCACATTAAGGTGGTACCATACACTACAGGGAGATAACTCTTTAAAGTCAGTTGAATGTTTTGATCATATGATGTTTGTATGCAGATTTCAAGCATCTCGGTGATCAAAACCACAGAGAGAAAAGCTGCTATGTGGCTAGTGAATTTATAGCTCTGAGTGTGTTGGTTGGAATTTGTTAAAATTTTGATATTCATTACAGTGGATATATTCAAACACACTGCCAAAAAATAAGAAAATTAAACGAGCAGATCAAATTTTACCTGAAGTGTATGGTACCACCTTAAATTTGATATCTACGGTTTTATTGTAATTCTAAAAACTTTTATTTTTTTGATTGCTATTAAATGTAATTGATTCCATTAGACTTTTCTTAATGACATTTACAATTTCACGAATCCACCTAATAATACACATGAATGTAAAAGCAATTTTCAACACTTAAGAAAACCTGGTAGAAAATCAACATTCCTCCATCTAAATTCTAAATGCATATTTGTGGTAGAAGTCATTATCTGTAGTCACATTTCAAATCTCTATAACACTTCAAAAGACAAAAAAAGTGATTTTGCTTTCACCGGCTTGCCAAAAAGCAAAAAAAAAAAACATAGATAATATTTCAAGATTTTTTTTGACAGGTTATCATTAGTATATCTGTGTAAGATGTATATTTGACGAAAGTGTTTTACAATTTCTCTGATGTTGAACTAGAAATGATAAATACCAATCTGTTTTCAAGTTCCATTTTTTTTTCTTTCTCAAAACAATTGACACTAACGATGTATGTGAGGGTCTAAACGAGTCTGTTGCTCAATAGTATGAAAATCGTTTTGTACCCAAGAAAATAGACTTTGTATTTAACTTCCACTTAAAGTAAAGTGAAACTCATTAGTAAAGTAAACAATAGTAATTGGGTTAGGGATTATAGTTATGGTATTCAATGCCACTTTCACAATGTTTCAGTTATATTGTGGCTGCAAGTTTTATTGGTGGAGGAAACTTGAGTATGCGGAGAAAACCACAGACTTGTCACAAGTCACTGACAAACTTTATCACATAATGTTGTATCAAGTACACCTCACCATGAGTGAGATTCAAATTCACAACTTAAGTGGTGATAGGCACTGATTGCATAGGTAGTTGTAAATCCAACTACCATACAATCAGAATTGGGATTAATCTGTCTTCAATGGGTTCAAATTTATGCAGGTCTTAGGTCTCTGCTCTGTGGAAGATGGCTGTCATAACTAAAAAATGATTTAAATGACAAAAATAAGCTTTTTTTTAAAGCTTGAATCAACTAAAATTTGAGTCAAATTGAAAATCAGGTAAGTGATTACAGGCTTTCGAGGACCTCTGGTTTATTGTTTGCTGTTGATGCAATAAACAGAAGAAAGAGTGTTAGTTCAATGCCTGTTTCATTCATTTTTATTCTGTAACTAATAATCAATACACAGTCAAACCTGTCTTATGTGACCTTCCAAGAGAACAGTGAAATATGGTCACATAAGACAGGTGATCGCTTAATACAGGTTTAATTGATATGAAATGCACTGTGAAAAGAAGTAAAAAATAAGGTCACATAATACAAGTTGTTGCTTAATAGAAGTGGTCACTAAAGCAGGTTTGATTGTATTATATATATATATACATGTATTATATAACATTTTAAGTTCACAAAAAAAAAAGATTATTTCACATGTCAAGAATATACCAGGTGTCTTGATATCTTTGTCATCATATTATCAGCCTTAGTGTAGATGTAAACAAAATATTAAATTTTCGTTCATTCATGCGAGCTTTTCCGCCCATCAGGGATAATAGTAATAGACGCGAGTCCCATCATCGTTTATTATATCAAAGAGCAGTCGGTACAAAACGCGCCACTTTTTACAAATTGTACTTTTCTGTCGGTTTTATTATTCAAATTTTTACAGATCTCGGCAGATAGGTCACATTTTGGGATATGAATTTAATGCATTTATTTTTCTTAATATTGTAATTTTTCCTGTCAAGAACATTATAAATAGATTTGTTTAATCTGTCATAAAAATTACTTTAAAATGATTTTGACCTTGTTTAATGTGATTGAGGGTGTGAAAAAATGGCCGCTGGCTTAAAACATTTTGATAAATCAAAATGTATCACATTTTGACAAAGTTTAATGGTTTGTGAAGCTGTTTCTGTAGAGTATTTATTTTATAGCCTAGGTGTTATATAGAGTCCATGCTGATGATCAGCTGATATCATGAATAAATTTAGAGCCAGATTTTCTTTGTTAAATGACAGGAAAAAGGGCAATCTTGTGTCACATGCTTAGTAGAGCTTACATACAGGAAGACAGTATATGTTGTCTTTGGTTGCTGTCACACTATTATTAATCAGTATTTTTTATTGTATTCTTGTATAATATTTCAAGTAGAATATAGAAAAAAACTGATAGCTATGATATTTCCAGATATACGGTGATTGCTCTATTTTGCTTTTTCTGATCTTTTTCAAGTGTGTAGTGCAAGACGAAGAACAGGCAACATAATGGCCAAAATGATAAGGCCAACAAAAAAATTTGTGTGTTTACGGTCACCCGACCGACCCTATTTTTTAGCCGCCAACCCTAACCTTTTTTATCGGCAATTATTTGACCCTAATTTTTGCTAGTAACCCTATCAATTTTTACACAGAATTCAGCTAACCATTTTTGTTGTTTAATCAGCAGCAATGTTTTATTTATTCAATCGCTAGCTTTTTGTTGAGATTGAGAGCAAAGAAGGTATAAAAACTGCGTAACTCGTCATAATACAACTTCAACAAATGACGACTTACCATAAATTTCGAAAATGTAATACTGGAATCGGATTCCGGAACCGGGAACGATTATTTCCGGATTTGCCGATAGTAAAAAAAAAATTAATGCCGACCGACCGACCCTAGATTTTTTTACATGTGCCCGTAAACACACATATTTTTTTTTTTGGCCTAAGGACATGATGGTCAACCTTTCCACCAATATCAACAAAGCAAACAATCACCTCTCACCACAAATCAATGAAGAACATAAAAAAGGCCACAACATAGGATTTTGGAAATCCAGGTACTGGCTTAAGACAGGCACAAAAATGTGGACGAGTTAAACCAGTTAATAAATAGCTGCTCCTTTACTAAGATTTGTCTAACACACGACAACAACTTTTTATTTAAAAAAATGTTAGACCTAGAATGTGACGTTTTGTGAATTCTTACTGACACTAATTGTCCTAATTAAGTTATTGTATACATGTAACTGTCATTTTAAAACTCATCTTTTAAAAAAATCACTGTCTCTTTAAATGTATTCAAATCGATGTCAGATTGAGTAATATATTTGTTTCCTTGTTTTCATCGATTCATTCGTTTGTTAATTAAGGCTTACAAATTATTTCTGTATTGAAATTCTCTATTGAACCTCCGTTTTAGTTTTCTTTTTGATGACAGTGTGTGGTATAATTTGAAAAGGTTTTTTTGTATGACGATATGGGACAAAATTATAAGGTAATGTTGTCTAGGGTATTATCAAATGACGTGAGTACCTGAAAAAGAGGTCGGAGGTCAAATGAAAAAAGGAGTGTCTATTCTTGACGATTGAACCTCAACTTAGTAAATTGACCTATTAGCTTGTGATGCGCTAGGGGTCAGTTATTTTTCAGAAATAATGTAATTATCGCAGTTAGTCTTGTCCTCATCATAACATTGTTTCCATGAATTTTATAAATACTATTTTCAGTCCTGACTACTTGCCTCGATAAATTATCCTGATAAGACGTTTTAAAGGTTACAAATTAAAAAACATATTGTTAAAGCCTATAATTATTGTCAAATAAATTATTTTAATGTTTAAAACCTATTAAAAGACCCCAAAATTTAGTACACCGTGGTCACCAGCGAAACTTTTCCTGCTGAGCACTGACAAAACAGAGAAATTCCTTATTAAGTTTTGACAAAACATTTAGGGTAATTGAGATGTTCTACCCTGAAGTCTAGTATAGATATTGTTTGAGGAAGAAAAAAACTGGATCTACTTGTTGTAATCGGTGTGACTCACAAGGAATTGAAAATTTCAGTTAAATTAAACTTTCACATGTAATACATTAAATTGAAACCTGTCTAAACTAAAATTTGCATGGGAAAAGTTTTTTTTAGAGTATAAAAGTCAGGTTACAATTGGAAACGATATTTTGAACTTTGAACTCACAAGAAAGGGATATTGGGACATATTTGAAATAAATGAACAGTGCTGTATTGTTGTTCTCCATCAGACAGTCACAGAGGGAGCGTCGGTGATAACGATAAGTCACACCATAATGTGAGTGATTGTTGTTTAGCATCACATGAGCAATTTTTCAGCAATATCAAGGCGAGAACAAGTTACATTTGATGAGATGATGATGATGTCTGCTTTGTACTAGACCAACATGATAAGGCAGATTTTATTGGGCTAACTCACTAAAAAAACAGTCCGCAGGTAGATGTGCTGCTCCACTTAGACAAATTATCCTGATTCCTAGGAAATCAGTCTTTGCTCTTACTCCTTGGTGTTGTGTGCATAGCGGAGAAGCAACAAATACTTTGGTTTGACCCGACTGGGGCTCAAACCAACTAGCTATCGCAGTTGAAGCGAGCATTCTAACCATTCCACCACCGATGTGGTATGTTACGCTGTAATAAGAAATTTTCTTTGAGAATGAACCATACTTTAAATTTGAGTGAGCAAATAGAAATATTTCTTTCAGATTTCACCTAATGAAATTAAATCATAACACCATATTGAATTATGAACTGAAATGAAATGAATCTTTTTGGTTTTATCTAGACAGGTTTTCTGTGTATTTAGTGTTTTCTTTAGCCACTTAAAGTTTCTGTAGAAGAATACTGTAGTTTGATTGGTTTAGAAATTATTTTTATTGTAATGATGTAGAAGGTGGGTTTAAATATAACTGAAATTCAAGACCATGCATATGGTTCTTGAGAAGTAATTTAAAGCATTTCTTCATAATGATAAAAACCAAATGTGTTGCTGAGTGGTATGTTTTTACTTCCTGGATGATATAAATAACTGATAATGATTCTTATCTTGAAGTTACTTCTCTTAAAAATCCTAAAATTTTCTGGTAAAATCGGACAAATGGGTGGTTCATTAGGTTCAAAATGTTGGTGATGTCAACCTAAACGAAAACCCCTCCTGCAGAATCAATATATAGAGATCACTACACACATTTTGTGTCATTGTATGCGTGAGCATTACACTTTCTTTTTTTTTTCTTTTTTTTTGTATATTACAACTTAATTGTTTTTATGTAAACATGTTCAATTCTGAACTTTCTTAATAAAGAATTTGTTTTGTTTGTTTTCTTTAATCCCCAACTCTCCCTAAACCACTTGACAGAAAACAAGCACACTTACTACAAGACATGAAGTTGAGCACTTGCTCTATTTTTTTTTTTATCCACCTATGTAATTGGTACCTATCACTACTGAAGTTTGGAGTTTGATTTCTGCTCATGTTGATGTGTTCTCTATGCATATTAATGTGATAATTGTTGAAGTAGCATCAAGTAAACCCTAACCCCAATTTGTCAACCTACATCCAAAAATTAAAAAAAGAAAGTTTACATGGTGAAGGTCAACAATTACAACAATATCAACAACACCAGCAATTACCTCATACCTCAAATAGTTGAGCACAAAAATACATGACATATGATGTTGGGAAACTAGGTCCTGACTTGGGACAGGTGCGAAATGTGGTAGCACTAAACTGGTAAATTTGTATCCCAACACATTCAGAGATTGTCACCAAACTTATAAGCAGTCTTTAACAACACATCACAATATACAAAAGAATTTTCAAAAAATTTCCAACACTGTTATTTGCACAAGATTCATTATAGCTGTCATTGTTCAGTTGGTCTTTACCTCCAGTTGTTTGTAGGAGGGTTCGTGTCTTATTTACGATGTTCAGTTGGTCTTTACCTCCAGTTGTTTGTAGGAGGGTTCGTGTCTTGTTTATTTGTGTTTGTAGGAGGGTTCGTGTCTTATTTACGATGTTCAGTTGGTCTTTACCTCCAGTTGTTTGTAGGAGGGTTCGTGTCTTAGTTATTTGTGTTTGTTTGGGTACCCTGGTGTCCTACACATATTGTGTTATATTTTTCTTTTGTTTTCTTCGTCTTGTGTACCGAATGTTGCCAGTTTCTGTGGATTGTCCATTTTTGATTGCCCCTTCAGTATTTCTCTAACGTTTATTGGAGATGATTGAAAAATCAAAGCCTTAGTGATACCTTGAAAATATATATTTTGCAAACTTCTTTGTGGCGTTAAACATTTCGGGGCTGTCACTCTTTAAAAAAAAAATTCTTCTGATGAAAAAAAAATTTTTTTTTTAATGTTTAAAATCGTGACCTTTTTCTACGGTATGTAGTCCATCAATATAAAGCTCCTTAAATTTCCAATCGTTTACCCACCACAATATAACGGAAATTTTGTTGAAAAAGGCGGTAAACGGCATAAACCTAAAACCCAATCATTTACTTTTAAGTTTTTTTGTTTTTGTTGAAAATGTGTTTCCCACGAAATAACAAAAAAATGTTTAAAAAAAACCCATTAGTAAGGTACAGTCTTATATTGTCGCATGTACTGGATGATTCATCATATACCCTAAAGTTGACAGTCAACCAGATTTAGACTATCAGGAAATATTAACATTTGTCTTTCTGACAGTCTTTGTATGCTTCTTATGTTCATACAATTAAAAAAAATAATCTTTATGAAACCTCAATGTACAAAAATACAACATTGATAGGCATGTCCTCAGTCATATATACAAAACTTAAAGTTGTCAAAATTCTTTGGCATAATCAGTTAATAGATAAAAAGACAAGATTGACATTTGTTCCTTTAGTATCAAGTTAAATTTTTTTCAATGGAGTCATGTTAGAAAATGGATCTAATTTTGTTAAGGATCACCCCCTTGTAACACTATAGACGTTGAATATGTTGACATGTATTAAACACATGAATAGCTTATACACTTGGGTGGTCTTAGTGAGCTATGGTAAAATACAGGGAGGCCTTGATAGTATAACGTCATTGGACAATTCCATGTTGTACTACAGGGCGGAAAGGTTAGATATTTTATTTAATTATCTTGGTTTATAGCTTAATTTAATAACATTTTCTTGAAACAATTGATAAAATTTGTGAAGATAATTGTTTTATTATATTTTTATTGATAATTGTGGCAAGAAGTGAAAGGTCGTCTGCTCACCTTTGATCTAGGTCACCCCTCTGTTTTGAATCCTTCTATCCCACCATAGTAGTTTCCAAACTTGTGAATCATAAAGAGACTGTCAATGATCATCTTTAAAAATGAAAAAGATGGTGAAAAAAATGTAAAAATCTGTCGCTTTTTTGTGTGTTTTTTCGTGGATTTTACTTTTCTTTCTGTAATTTGGATTTATTTATTTTTTTAATTGTAGCAAATTTAGAAGCTACTTTTAGCATCAGTGATCACTTGTAGCTTTTTATGTTCCTTGGATTTTTTTCTACAATGGATTAAATTTCAAGTGAATATTTTTCTTCAAAATTGACATATAGTTCTGGAATATAAACGTGATATGAAATTACAAGAATTGGATATATAAATTATGTGAAATTTTATAAATTCTATGGAGTTTTCATATCATAAATTCTTATTAAGTGTCAAATTTGGTGGTATAATATCTAGAAAATCGAAAAAGTGAAAATTCTGTCTCTAGAAATATTTGTCAAATTTGGAAAATATTGTGTTGGATAAAATTCGAAAAAGTGTACGATTTCTGGGAATTTATAATGGATAAATAAATGTATATCGCTAAAGATGATGAAGAATTTGAAGTAGATCAGATATACACAGGTATATAACAGATATCTAAATGTTTTATTTACAACGGTTATATATTCCAAAGGGAAGGTTTTTTTTGTCAGTTTTATTCGAGGAAAAACAAAATTATGAGACATAAAAAAAAGAGAAAAAAAACCCAGCAAGGAAGTTTTTTTTTTTTTAAATTATTCCACCATTAATTGCTTCATGTTGAAAATTGGTGTTAAAATTAAGTTTAAAAAATAAGTAAATTTACTTTTATTTTTTCTCAACTGGTAGTGTTTATCTGATCAGACAATATATATTTTTTAGGCTCTTGGACATGATTTATTTTCAATGGTTTTATCTTTTTAGCAAAATTATTAAGGAACCAATGTTTTTCGACCAGTTTAAGCCATTTGTGTGTTACTCATTATTGTGTGGGCACTGATTTAGAATTTTGCACAATTTCTGTGTTTAGCATACTAGATCTATTTGGTAAAAACAGCAAAACAGAAGTTTTAACATGAAACATTCCTATTCATAAGAGGCACAAGTGGCTGAATGATTACAAGATCATTGACACTCATGACCGTAAGGATGTTGATGCCAGTTATCAAATCTCAAGTGTACAGTTTACAAACACATACCCAATGCTAGGGCTTTTCACACGCGAGTTCATTATATATGTGGGCTTTCCACCCGTTGTTGGTCGGATAGTCACGATATGGCTGAAAAATCTCAGAAAGAGACGATAAACACCAAAAACCCTGGGAGCCATCGTGATTGTATGGTAGTTGGATTTACAACTACCTATGCAATCAGTTCCTGTCACCACTAAAGTTTCTAAGGGGCCGTCATCGTATGGTAGTTTTATCTACAACTCCCCATGCAATCAGTGTCTATCACCACTTACGTTGTGATCGAGTTTGAATCTCGCTCATGGCAAGGTGTACTAGCTACAACATTGGCTTTGTCAGTGACTTGCGACAGGTCGGTGGATTTTCTGTGGGTACTTCGGTTTCCTCCACCAATAAAACTGATCGTCACAATATAGTTGAAATATTGTTGAAAGTGGCGTTAAACACCATAAACCCTAAAGCTAACCCAATAACCATGACCCAACCCTATTCTAGAAACAAGCAGACAAGTTAAATGTTTTAAAATAAACATCTATTTATTATAATCCAACATAACACTGCACGATAATGGCATCACATGAAAAACAGCTACTACTAAATATCTATTAGATAAAGAAAAATCAGAAATCTGGAAATTTGAAAAAAAAAAAAAAAAAAAAAAATCACTGATGGAGATTATTTCTGATATGAACCAAAATAGTTGTTTTTTTTATTTAAAATCTGATTTTTCTTGAATTTCTAGGCAATTTTTAAAAATCAATTTCTGCCCAACAAAGGAATGAGGCACAGAGCCATCTTTAAAAACATTACATATTAAAATAATAGATATAAAAATTAATTTATTTTTATCATCCAATGTAATATTGTTTGTTTTTTTAATAATTAATTTGTTTTATGTTAGAGCAAATTTTTATTATTATATTATTATTGCCACATGTAGCTGAAATACTACTAAGGTTGGCATTAAACACCTATCAATCAATCAGTCAATATTTTATTATTGTTGCAAATCTTAAAAGCAAGGTGAAGGATTAAGTGAAGGGTACCCATGGAAGTCAAATTGTTGAAAAGAAAATTTATTCGAAAGATGATTTAACTGTTCTGGAGAACCAAAATGTTTTGCAGGGTAAAACCATTAATAAAACAAATTATATACTTTTAAAATAGGTGTGCATTATTACAAAATCTTTGAGAAATTACTTTTACTGATTGCTTTTTTAAGATTTAAGGGTACCAAGTATTTTGGCCAGAAAAAAATAACATTGTCACTTGGGTGATAAAAATTGTATATATATTTGTACATATATATAGTAAAAATTATGTTACTGATTTTTTTGTAGATTTAAGGGTACCAAATAGTTTAGTAGATAAAAAAAAACATTGTGTATTAGGTGGTAAAAATTATACATGTATATATAGTAACAATTATATTACTGATTTTGTAATATTTAAGGGTACCAAATAATTTGGTCGAAAAAAAACCCCAACATCTCTTGGATGGTAAAAATTGTACATGCATATGTAGTAAAAATTATATCAGTCATTGACTTTAGCAGTGGTTCAGTGGCCCACGGCTAGTGAAAATTGATTCAGACCAGTGACTTTTGCCAAATTTGTTCAATAGAATCTATATAAATATTCTAATTTTGAAGTTTTCTGGCCAGTAAATCAAAATTATGATTTCGAAGACTGTTATATTACTGATTATTTTAGATTTAAGAGGACCAAATATTTTCCACAGAAAATACATTGTCTCTTGACTTGGGTGGTAAAAATCATGAATTCATAATTAGTAGAAATCACCTTGTTATATGCAAAGTGCAAATTGTTTTATGTAAATTGATCTGTTATTGTTTAGGATGATGAGTGTTCATTACTGTCTTTTGATACCATTGACTTTGTTTACCTATCAGATAACACTAATTATCTAATCAGTTAATCTAATTACCTTAAACTACCCTCATTACTAGAAGACAGTTGTCTTTGATGAGGGTTATAAATTAACAGTTCTGAAATAAATACAGTTGTATTTAAAGAAATTTAAATTTGAGGTATTTTTTCCCATAATTTTTCAAAATACTTTAAAAACAAATTTAAAGAATTTGCTAATAGCATTATTTATTTATGTGTCATTTTCAAAGAAAAAAAAGAGGAAAATCTCCATATTATTATAGTATTTTAAGACCTTTCCAGTAAGAAAATTAAACATGTACTCTAATATAAACTAAAGCTTTTGAAGTTTTTTTCTTGGAAATTTGGATGCCTACACTAGTAGGTTCGGTATCTGACTAAAAAATTCTGAACTGATATAGAGAATTATTCATGTAATCCGTCAACTTCGTATGGCTTGCAACTGCATTGGTGGTGTAATGGTCGCCCAGAGTATCGTAGATCGTGGGTTCAAGTCCAGACGGATTAAACAAAACACTATAAAATTGGTATTTGCTGCTTATTCACTATACAAGCAGCTTTAAGTGGCGAGCATGGGTATAAATAGCTGTGGGCGGAGCAAACCTTCAGATTCTTCATTATTTTGGCCACGGTTATCTCGAAGAGGAAAAATCAATGATACACAGTTTCATAGTTACTTTTTGAGCAAAATATTTTACAGGCATGGTCACTAGTGTTCCTCCCTACAAAACTTTTAAGTCTTATTAAAAATAATATTCTTCATCAGTCTAAAACCTACAAAAATCACTTCAAATTTTTTATGTATGTGACCATGGTCACATTGGTCATGTGACACACAGTTTCATAAATATGCTGTTCATATCAACAGGGATTTTTGCTGATAAACTCCGCCCACAAACTTTGGCGGTAGGCACTACCGCAAATTCCCCTTTAAGTAGTAAGAGCAAACACTGGTTGGCTCAGAATCAGGTTAATGTGTGGATGTCTACCACTGGACTGTTGTTTCAGTGAGCTAGCCCTATAAAAATCCATCTAGAAGTATGTTGGTTTAGTACAAAGCGGACATCATCATAATCGTCATTTAATCAAAAACTTGTGCTCACCATTACGTAATTGAAAAATTTTTCATTTGGCGTTAAACAATAATCACTCATTCACTTTCCACAATATTTCAGTTTTATCTTGAAGGTCAGTTATTTTCGTAGGAAACTAGAGTAACTGACAAACTTAATACCTGCCATAAGTCACTGACATTAGACAAACTTTATAACAAAGTCATATCAAGTACACATTTTTTTACTGTACACCTTGTTAGGTGCGGAAATCAAACTTACAACTGAAGTCGTTTGATAGGCACTGATTTCATTGGAAGATGATATCCAATTATCATACAACAGTAACCACGACGACCCGTCATAACCTATGATAACTTTTTGTGAAAAATATAGCTTCTTACAACCTTATAATAGATTTAATCATGAGAAATGACTTAGTTGAAATAAAACAATTGGTAAGAAAGGATATGGATGTAGATGAATATGAGAGACTATTCAACATTACACTCTACACTTTGAATAAGGAAATAACAATTGTCAATGTATCTGACTTCTGGGATCCTAACAGACGTAAAAAAAAAAATCGTCAAAAGTTGGATGTCTTAAATTAAACAATTTGTTTTCTTGGAAATTTTATTTATTACCAACTCAGATATCACTGGAATATTCCAATTATTAAAACAACTAATAAAGAATACATAACAATTTTTTATTTTACTATGAAGGTCAAGGTCAATGTCAAGAACTCTCTCAATTCAATTGGATTTTTTGAAGGTCAAGGTAACTTTGATATTGCTTATAAATAAGAAACTTCAACCATACATTTGCTTTGAATATTTTTAAAGTACAATATTTGATAATCTTAGAATTCATGAAAATCAAAACTATTGGGTAAGATTCTGTCAGTGCCCAGTATGGTGAAGGTCGTGGACAAAATTTTTTAAATTAATAAAGTTTTATTTTCTTCTTTGTACATATGATTTGTTCCCCTCCCTCTGCATGCACATACAATGTTCATACAGATTCATGCATTTCATAAAGAAAATAAGATTAGACAAAGAACCTTTCACATCAACAAAAAAAAGTATAATTCGTTGGTACTTTTATCTGAAAACTTACAAATCTACCTGTATTTAAAAAAAAAATTACTGTTAATCCTTAATTTGTCCATAAACCTAACTGAACCATTACATAAAAGTGATAAAAATTCTCCAACTGTGACAAAGAAAGATATTCCTGTGTATTATAAAACATTTAATTTGTATATGAGAAAGCTGATGATGAGAAAACAGTAAAATACCCATTTATTTTAAATATAATTTTTTTTGGTGTCTGATTTTATTTTTTTCATTATTTTTTAATTATATAATATTTATTTACTAGGATGGGTAGTAAATCTGCTTACAATTTTTGACATGATGCAGATAGATGGACCTTTTTTTTTCTTTCAAATATCTGGAAAATGAGATAATACAAAAACCTTATGAAATAGTGAGGAGAAAAATTCTTTGGAATTCCTGATTTAGGCTATGAAAAAAATGCATGTTTTTCCACTAATATATATGTAAAAAATGAGGGTAGGCAAACTTTTTTTTTTTTTATCTATGATATATCACAAGAATCTGACTTTTAACAGTGTTTGTCCAAAACTAGCATTAAAAACTTTAGGAAAGGCACGAAGAATTAAGAGTCAGCAGGGTTAGCTGAAACACAGGTTTTCATTTTTTTGCCTAAGCATTTTTGAGTAGGGGCAGTTTTGGTGATTCCATCGGGTAGCAACAAACCCCCAAAATTTTATGGATCACTTTTCGACAATGGACTAACAAACATTGATGATTTGTAATGGAAAATGTCACATGATAATAGAGTATTTACGCCATGTTAGTTCTCAGTTATTTTAACGTGATCAGGGACCACACACTAAATCTTTTGTATAACTAATGTCCATTTAAACAAGATTTTATGCCACATTAACAAGAAGGATGTGGTTTTAGCCCAGTGTTTAAATATACTTGTTGCCATTGCTGGATTTATCTTTTTCACCACCCCAAAGGGTGGGGCAATTTTCTACCCTCTAGGCATCCAGTGTGTTTCAAATCATCTAATTTATTATGAATCCACAGAAAAATGATGTCAAAAATATACATACAGTACAAGTTCACTGATAATGAAATTTGTTTTAATGAAAACTTTGCTATATTGAACATATTATTTATCCTCGTCAACCCCAAGTATATATAAATTCTAGATATATTGAAGTTTGGTTATAGTGAAAAGTTGGTTATATTGAACATATTATTCATCATTCTCCCATTATGACGTCATTTTAACCCCGCTGAAGCAGTTGTGGAAATATCTGTAATCCTCTAGAGGATTAAAATATCTCGTGCCTATCCCCGCATTTGACTCGTTTGACGGCTTTTGAAATAAAGTTCGTGTTAAATAATGGGAGAAACAAATTCTCCTTCAGTTGCCCATATGGGTTACGATATTTCTCCACTCTCGAGAGTTAAATTAAAAATTTTAACCACTCGCCTAATGGCTCGTGGTTAAATTTTTTAATTTAACTCTCTTGAATGGAGAAATATCGTAACCCACGGGCAACTGAAGGAGAATCTGTATTTAAAAACCTCCTTGTGTATAAGGTCTGGGTATATTGAAGTTTGGTTATAATGAATAATATCATGTCTCTCTAAATTTCATTATGTGTGTACTAGACTGTATTTTACTTACTTTCTAAGTAAGCAAGTTGCTGTACCAAGATAACCAGTTGGTCAAACTGATCTTACTTGATCTTAAAATGCTGTTCAAGATTCCCAATAAACCATGTCCTCTAGCATGTGAGAGAAGTAACGTACACCATCATATTGTACACTATATTACTTACAGGTATATAGTCAGATATACTATGTCATTGTGACTGATGGTTAGACAGATTTACAGCAAACTAGAAATGCATATCACTTACTGGTGTATAGAAATAGAATATCAGTCTTTATAAGACAGGTTATTTATTTGAGAGAATGTTATTTCATATTTTTATTGAGCAAATTAAAGTGACATCAACACCATCAGTTGTCATTTGAATCGACAGTCAAGCTAATGTCAATGTGGTCACCTCTATTAAGCAGTCAACTGTATTACAGTGTTTTAGCTAGACTTTGAAATCTTCAGGACAATTGCCAGTTTTGTAAAAATTTCTTCAGAACATTCTTTACTATTAAACTAATTTTTATAAAGTTCTTCAGGACAATTTGAGAAATAGGTGGGCAAAAGTCCTGAGACCGGTGCCTAGCTGAATCACTTATATTAAAAGGCAGTGAAAGAAACTACCGCTCGCCAACTCGCCAAAAGCGAGAAAAAAAACAAATTCGGCGGGTACGTTTGTGCAAGAACTCGACAATCTGGCGACCGAACATCGTGAGGCGAGTTCTGATTATTTTGCACTCGCCCCTGTCAACCAGCCTGACGAAGTAGTTTCTCAGTCAATGATTCCGTAAAATTTTTGATTCAACAATAAAAGATGTGAAGAAATCCTTCAAAATCGTTGATAGGAATAGCGAATGTTTCACGTCCGCCATATTGATTTCTTTTATTGATATATAGAAAAAGCTAAAAGATGGCGTCCTTTCCGAACCGGGATCAAATAAAATTAATATATATCTCCCAAAGTTCAATGCAAGCGATTCAGATTATCTTAAATACCGATTTGGTAGAGTAAAACTTGATGGTAGAAAATAATTTGGGTGGGCATGGTAAAAAGGTAAAATGTTTTAAAAATCGTAATTTTCGAGTCGGGGTCGGATTTTGTAGCAATTAATTTCGATGTTCTAAACAGTTATTTTGGAGACATTATTGAATATTAAATACGTACTGCAATCGAGTTCATGAGTTATAATGTTAATTGAAAAAGTAACTGATTTGTATGCAGAATGAATAAAGATGCTATAAATCTTTGTTATTATTTCTCCTGTAAAATATTTGCATTGGATCATTGGCGAGTAGAAATATCTACACACTGGCCAAACTTGGCAAGTGCAATTCTAATTTGGCGAGTACAATTTTGAAGCAACTAGCCAAAATGGCGAGTGTTTGAAAAAAATAGTTTCCTACACTGAAAGGTCACCATTTTCTTGTCCTGTTATAGAAAATTTCATATGAATTGAACCTCTATTATGTGGTCACCCGTCATAAAAGACCACTTTTTCTTTGTCTGAAAGGTGACCTCTTAATACAGGTATGACTGTATTTGTCCTGCTTAACAATGACCTTGCTCATTTTAAGAGTTTGTCTACTTTATGAGTTGTACTGATGCATGGACTGTAGCATACAATTTAATGCAACTAATTTATGAAATTTTGGCAAGGTGTAAATTTGTCATTTTTTGAGGAGTGAGGTGATTATAGTATTTAATGCCACAATATTTCAGTTATGTCATGGCGGTCAGATTTATTGATGGAGGAAACCAGAGTACTCGGAGAAACCCACAGACCTGTCGCAAGTCACTGACAAACTTTATCACATAATGCTGTATCAAGTACACCTTGCCTGAACGGGATTAGAACTCACAACTTTAGTGGTAGGCACTGATTGCACAGGTAGTTGTAAATCCAACTACCATATGATCACAACCACGACAGCCCTTTTTAAATTTGATCAACAGATTGAACTTGTCACAAGGGCTAAAATGTTGTTTGGTAAACATGTAATTTCTTTAAATAACTCTTATATTGTACCTCAGGGAAGTTATTTAACATTATCACACCTGTCTGTGCCACTCTACTTGACCAAGTTTAGTGGTAGGCACTGATTGCACAGGTAGTTGTAAATCCAACTACCATACGGGTACGACCACGACAGCCCCTCTCGTCTGTTTTATGAGTCGTACTGATACATGCAGTGCAGCACACAATTTAATGAAACTAATTTGTGAAGTTTCGGCAAGGTGTAAATTTGATCAACTGATTCAACTTGTCAAGGCCTAAAATGTTGTTTGGTAAACATGTACTTTCTTCAAATAACTTTTATATTCTACCTCAGGGAAGTTATTTAACATTATCACACCTGTCTGTGCCACTTTGCTGACAAAACGGCATTTTATCCTATAGCACGTTGGAGACAGACAGACAATCAATCAATCTTAGATATGTCGTCTCCTAGTTTTGTAACTTGTCTGAAAAATGGACGGAATGAACTTGTAATTCTACAGATTAACTTGTTCTTGGAAGAAATTTAATTGTTACTAGACAGATTAAATCTGTTCGTGGAGAAAATGATCTTGTTACTGGATGGATTAAATCTGTTCGTGGAGAAAACGATCTTGTTACTGGACGGATTTAATCTGTTCGTAGGGAAACGATATTGTCCTGTCCTGTAGGATTTGTCTGGATTCATAATTTTCAGTCATGACATTAGTGACGTTGTTTTTATGAATTTTGAAGTGGTTTCTTCCTAGAAGTAATGAGAGAGGTCCACTATATCTAATTCCAGAAAAATAAAATCACAATCTCAAATAGATTGACTCATATAAACAAAATTTTGCAATCATTACAAATAAAAGTGACTATTTGTGTACCATAAAAACAAAATTGTATGTACATCTAGTCTTAGTAGTTTCGTGAGATGTTAAAAAGAACCAATCACTACATAGAAGAAAATGGGAAAAAAAAACTGATTACACCTCAAATGATCAGCATTTAATAAAATTGTATCCTATCCTAAGAGTATTAATAATTCTCCAACAAAAAGAAGAGAAACTGAAATAGGAATGACATACTAAAAATGACTATACTTCTATACACTGTAGAAGTGTTGTAAAATCGTAGATATCTAATTTGGTGCACACGACACATTTCTAGAATAACACTAATCAGGTATTCATAGTCAAAAGATTAGAAAACCAAATACCGTTATTATAAAAGTCAATTCTGAAGCTCTGACAACTGGGTGGATGAACCCTTTCTTTTAGTCCACCAGCAGAGGTACGACCCAGTGATAGCCATAATAACGTGTATATGTTTCTCATGTCGTGTGCACAACATGTTTCTAGCATAACACTCGTCAGGTACGCTCGATATCAAAAGATTGGAAAGCAAAAATCAGCTACATTATAATAATTTGTCTAAACAGACCATATCCTAGTAAATTGCAGCTATTCAGTTTTAAATACAGAATATATTTTGTTAAATTTGACACACAACAACAAAGAAAATGTTGTAAGAATTCATTTTAAACTCCAAAGACAGGTCTATTGTTGATACAAATATTGCAGTTTGTGCTAAAAGGATTTTATTTCAGGGTTGTTGTACATTCTTGTCACACTTCATGTCTTGTCAGATTTGAGGTTGATGACCGAGAAAATATCAAATTAAAATGTAGAGCTTGTCTAGATAACAGTTATGTCAGTAAAACACTTAAAGATTATTTTTGTGCTTGTTTATCTCATGCAAAACAACTGTAAAAGAATTGATGTCTGCAGTTTTTAACTAATACATTTATATCAAAGTCAGTTAATTAGGAATATTTACATTATAAAGTGGTAAAGACTTTCTAAATCAATCACTAAATAAAACAGAATCCTGTATAAACCAAACTGTTAATAAATTCCCAATGTAGGAAATATTTGTTAATTTAAATTGTATAAACCAAAGAGGGAACCGTCGTGATTGTGGTCGTATGGTAGTTGGATTTACAACTACCTATGCAGCCAGTGCCTATCAACACTAAAGTTTGTCAATGACTTCTAACTGGTTGGTGGTTTTCTCCAGGTATTCCCTTTTTCTCCACCTTTAAAATTGACCGCCATTATATAACTGAATTTTTTTTTAAATTGGCGTTAAACACCATAAACCAACCAACCGACTTTATAAAGTGTTGAAGCCTTTCTACATTGATCCCTGAACAAAACAGAATCCTGTATAAGAAGGGGACTACCATAGTAAAGGTAATTAAGAACAATTTCAGCAGACCACTGTGCCCCTCAGAAAATCACTGCAAACAAAATTCACCAAGGTACCCTCAATATTACAGTGAAAGCTGTCTAAAGCAAACCCTGAATAAATATGGAATCTTTATAAACCGAACTTTGATTAAGTCTCAATGTAAGATATGTTTGTTAATTTGACCTGTATAAACCGAACACCTGTCTATTCTGAATTCTAAAGTTGGTCCCAATTAGGTTTGGTTTAGACATTGTTTCACTGTATATAAAGCCAAGGATTAATAGATCAATGTTAACAATAGGTTGTAATAATATGGACTGTCCAAATTTAATTTTTGTCTGTCTCATATTAATATTAATTAAATTTTGAAACAAAAGAATTCTGTCCCATTTGCCAATTCATATTTAATTTTCATCCGGCCTACAAAAAACCAAAGAAAATTGTTAGTGAAGTGGTTACCAAATTATGGCTTAAATTTACTTCTGGACTGAACGATCAGTTATAAAGATTTACAACTACAGTACCTGTGCAACCACTTTATTATAGCATTGTGAGTTTGAACTCTGCTCAGGAAAAGTGTACTCAATACAACATTATGTGATAAAGTTTGTCAGTGACTTGCGGCAGGTCAGTGTTTTTTTCTCTCGGGTACTCTGGTTACCTCCACCAATAAAACTGACTGCCACGATATAATTGAAATATTGTTGAAAGTGGCATTAAACCCCATAAACCAAACCAAACCACCTATAAAAGAAACATGGATGGATATTTAGCAGTATATTGGCAGTAGAGCTGTACAATGTTTTTCTCTTTGCAAATCATTAGACCATATACTTTACAGTCACACATCGATGGGTCCAAATTAACATTTCAGGTATAAATATATGTTTAAAGGACAGATTTAGGCTTGGTACATGAGAACTTCTTTAAAAAATAGTAGTTTCAGTAATTAGTATCTGATTTCTTAAACCAGCGACTGTACATCAGAACCTCTTTAAAAAATAGTTTCAGTTATTAGTGTCTGATTTCTTAAACCAGCGACATCATATGATCAGCCTGTTCAAGATTCATGCACAAAAAATATATGAAAATAGTTCTGAAATCATAGTATATATAACTTTATGTGTAGTAAGGATTTTATGGGGAAGACAATTTATTAATGAAAAAAGAAAAACTTTTTAAATCATTCCTTGATTTTTTCAGTCTCAATATTATATTTGTATATAGCGATATTTTGAAAATCAAGGGAAGTAACCCATTTTATACCCATGTTGCTGGTTTAAAAATGACTGGTTTGAATATAATAGATTCCTCTTTTATTGGCTTTATAAAATATGATTGTCCTAAATTTGTTTACCATAATTTTATTTTATAATCCCTCCACCCCCTCTNTTCCCCCACCAAGTTTTCTTGGAGTTATCTCCACCTGATCATGGTTATTTCCTGACAATAATAAAATTAAGTACTTCTGCAATGATATTATAGTACTCCATTGTACAAAAAAATATAAATATCTTCATAAACATGCTGTATTTTGCAATGATGAAGTCGTTGTTCTGTGTGAAACATAATAAAAAACACATGAAACCTATTAAACACTCTTAAATAAGACATGTGTTGTTTTATTAAAGGGGGGGATGGATGTAAACTAATAACTCTTTACAGATACATAAAGAGAACTCATTATTACAAGAGCAAACAGGAAGCAGTCCTTTCATTGATTTACACCTGTTTTTAAAACCAGGGAGCAATTATTTATATATATTTGTGTGAAACAGTGAGGGGGTTGTGAAAATTAAATATCCTGAGACAATCCCTTTTAAATTAAATATCCTGAGACAATCCCTTTGACTGTACCTAATGAATGTTATTCCAGAAACCTATTGTGTGTACTAATTGAGATATCTGTTTTTATTACATATAATAATCAATTTGCTCTGTTTGGGGAGTGATCAAACTACTTTTTCTTCCCTCCTTAAATTCCCCCTCCCCCTTAAGCAATTAAATGGTAATAAAACAAAACTTCAAATGTTTTAAGCCTTTTTAAAACATTTATCATTAAACCTCTTAAAGTTCTAAAGACAAAAAATGAATTGCCTCTTTCCTGTTTTATTTATCTCACTTTGAACAAAAGCATGCATGCACTTTTAATATTTTGTGATATCAGTTCTGTCGAAATTCTGTCCGTCTAAGAATGTGTTGTATTTTGTTATTACAAGAATGCTTATAATATGTTAGATTAATGGATATTTCATTCTGTTTGTGTGTGATATGCATCAGTGACTTTTATGTGCAACAGATAGTGCAGTATGTTGCATTTAACAAACATATAAAGACATCTGTACCATTACATGGTGCCATCTAGTGGCTATTTATAATTAACTAATTTCCTATTGATTTTGGTTGGTTTGGGTTTTATGGTGTTTAATGCCACTTTCAACAATGTTTCAAATTTCCTATTGATAAAATTTAGTGTTTGTTTTGCTTCGTATTTTCATTTCTTATACAGTCAAACATTGTTATTTCAAAACATCGATAATCTGTTTCCAGATAAACCAAGGGCACCTCTAGATAATAAATCACTAAGGGCAGCCTAATTTTTCTCATTAATGAATAGTGAGTGCATATAATTTTAACCTGTACTTAATAATAATAATAATAATAATAAATTCTTTATTTATAGAGGGTTACACAGTTAATTAATAACTAATCTTCCCTGAGGCGCTCATTGACATATTAAAACATACATTGTAAAAAAAAGTGCAGTTGCTAATAAAGGACACATTTCCAGATTCCTTTGAATGACCTTGAATGACCTTTATATACAGGTTTGACTGCTCTTCAAATTAAAAATCTCATCCCTTCATAGTAGTTTTTAGTATAATTTTTCCTAATAAGTATCATATTATATTTTTCTCAAATTAGTGTCATTACAGTCAACAATGATTACAGATCACCAAATCTCATTTTTTGAGAATTTTCATTGACATTTTAGCACTTTCTTGGTTTAATGGCTTTTACATAAATTAAACAGTCACACAAGCATATTACAGGGGAAGAAATTGAAAAGCATGGCATGAAGACAATTCAATAAGTTTAACTAGGAGCCCCTTGTTTTATGTTCCTTTGGTTACTTTATAAAGAACCCATTAATCTGACATCACAGTTTTTAAGAGAATTTAATTTTATTCTCACCATTGTTACTGTCTTTTAGAATTATGTTATCAGTAAAATCTCTCAGTTTTAGATTTATTTGACAATGAAATAAAAAATGAGTTTCATCTTCTATAAGCATGATAGAAAAAATCACAAATTGATAACTGGTTTATCCCTGCCACATTTTCATACCTGTCTAAACCTAGATTTCATCCATGTTTTTATTTGTGAAAAGTTGTACATGTTTGTTGTAGCAGGTGAAATTGTGGAAAATAACTGTTTCTATTTAATCATGATCGTAGTGATTGTGTAGAGATTACATTCATCATGTTATTTTTTTCTTTTTATTATTTAAAAATCCTGTCCAAAAACTGTAATGAAATTATACCATAGTAGAGAAATGGTAGACACATCACTTTTATTTAAATTAAAGTTTACCGTATGCGTTCATTGTCAAGAGTTAATTACTAAATGTTTTGACGTGAATTTTAATAAAAAAAAATTCCCCGGTAATTTAGATGGCAAACATGATAGTGTTCAAATATTTAAATGACATTTTGAATTAGAAAAATTTCAATCGGTAAAAAAAATCTGAATATGATTCATAGATGAAAAGTTTTAATTAAAAGATTGACGATTGTATAGATGTATGGTATATATGTAGTCACATGATTGATTATCCTGAAAACCAGAATATGTTACATGTTGAGGTAAAATACCAGTGTTATGGATAACCTAGAAATAGTTAAGACATTGCTTTAGTGGTTTTGTCATTATAAGCATCGTCAAAAATGTACTATGAATGTTTCATAATAGTTATAATTTGTATTTGTGATATGATAACTGAGCAACTGATGAAAGTTCTTATAAAAGTGAAAATGAGGGGGGGGGGGGGGAGTTAGAAAAGAGATGTTGCCCAAGTAGTCTTGTTAATATACACATCTTATGAGTTACTCTTTGAGTGTGTCAAAATGTTTATAATTTATTAAGATGATAATTGACATAAGTATTAATGGTGATTACAAATATAGAGGCTAGAAAAGTGAAGGGGAGGGGGAGGGAGGGGAGTAGATATGATAATCAGTTTTTAATCTTATTATATATAACTCTGCTCCATGTTTATTATTGGTTTTAAGCCAGGGGTATAGAAGACAATGATGCTTCCCTCAATTCTCAAAATCTACAATATATTGACACTGTTCAGATCCAGGAAAGATTTTTGAAAAATATCACAGAATACATTTTGTTTTAAATTTCCCCCCATAAAATCCCCATTACAAATGAAAATCATGTAATAATCAAATTTCAAATTCTTAGTGCACGTGCATCTCAATCAGGCTGATCAGATGTTGCTGGTTTAGAATAAAGAGATTTAAATTTGTGCAGTAACAACTTCTTAAAATACAATATAATTTGATTTTAAAGTGCATATTTACCTGTAAGGTGATTTCTTTTTTTGTGGTGTACAAAACTAGATCAATGTTATTAAAATATTCATGGCTTTTATATCAAAATATAATATTGTAGAATAACTGTGTCAATGAACTATGTGTACTGAAACGTCATGTGGAACATTATCTAGGTTTACCATGGCAGTTGTCTCCCCTGCCCCTTTCTGGGAAAAAAGGGAGGGGAGTAATAAATGTTTTTTCTTCTCTCTAAACTTACAAAATGTAATTCTGTGGTATTATAAAGTGTCAATCAACTGTGTACTGGAAAGTCACGTGGAACATTATCAAGGTTTACCATGTCAGTTGGGATTCCCTTCCCAGGGAAAAAAAAAGGGGGGGAGGGGGGGGTAATTATTGTTTTTTCTTCTCTCTAAACTTACAAAATGTAATTCTGTAGAATTGTTGTGTCAATCAACTATGTGTACTGAAAAGTCATGTGGAACATTATCTAGGTTTACCACATCAGTTGTCTCCCCTGAACCTTCCTAAAAAGGATGATATACAAAAAAATGTACAGTGGAACCTGTCTAAGCTGACACACCAAGGTAACAGGGAAATGTGTCAGATTGTACAGGATGTCACAATACTCAGGTTTAATTTAGCTAACACATATACTTTTGGACAATAAATTTTTGTCGGATGTCACAGGATGTCGGGAAAACTCAAGTGTCGGATTGCACAAGTTCCACTGTACAATGTTTTTTCTTCTTCTCTCTAAACTTACAAAATGTAATACTATGGAATTACTGTGTGAATCAACTATGTGTACTGAAAACTCCACCAAACATTATAATCAGATCTCTCACTGACTCCCCATTTTCTGATATGTTGTGACCTCTCTTATCAGGACATATTTCAGATCCACTGAGATAGTAAAATACTAGTAAATTGTTTCCCTTAAGAGCATCCACACCTCTTAAATGGCTCCTCTCTTATCAGGCCATATTTCAAATGAACTGAGATAGTAAGATACTAGTAAATTGTTCCCCTCTAGAGGGAATACCTCTCTTATATATTATTATTTATTTATTTTTTTTTGGTGTTTTAATGCCACTTTCAGCAATATTTCAGCTACATCATGGTGACCAGTTTTAGTGTTGGAGGAAGCTGGAGTACCCGGAGAGAATCACCGACCATGGGCAAGCAACTGGTAAACTTTATCACTTGCGGCTGCGAGTCGAGTGCCTCTCTTATAAGATCACCTATTCATTGTAGAAGGTGTGACCCTATAAGAGTTGGACTACAATAATAATACATTGTGTCTATATATTACAGCTATGCCATACCAATATTATGTCTCTCTTGTTCTTTCCTGGAAGAAATTATAGTATGTTTTTTTCTTCTTTCTATACATCCAATTCATGAATCATACAGTTTTGTTCTATTTATTACAGCAGAAGCATTACAGAAATCTCGGAGGACGTTGTTGGTTAGCCGTCCACCAAGCTGCCATTTGCCAAGAGTTGACGAAGAACCTTCCACTACCTCAAAAAACCGTGAAACTGAAATTGAAACAGTTGATCGGGGCGTTGGACCAACCCCTCATCCTCCACATGTAGACCCACATGATCCTCGGGACTTAAGGGATCCTCGTCTCCCTCATTCATATTTTGGATTCCCTCCCCTTATAGATCCTAGAAATGGATTGTTTGATCCTCAGTATTCAGGTAAGTGTAACCATAGAAACAGTGACTTGTATCAACTATTATGATATTTTACATTCTGTAGTTAATATATGGCCCTATAAGACAACATGGTTCATGAAACATAGGAGAACAACAGTTTAGAATGTCGAGAAAGACATTGTCACTAGTATCACTGCGAGTCCGATGGGGAGACCTGGAATAGTAGTGACGATGTATGTCGTGATCTTCAAAGTGAAGTCACGCTGACTGATAAATTTTAGTATCAGAATCAGTTTGTTGTTACTGACAATATCACTCAGTGAGATCAAAGGAGAATATATAAGCTAATGATAATAACGAATTTTTTTTTACAATAACTACATTAGCCCATCCATCATAGTAGCTAATGGTTGATATATACTCGTTCCTCATCAATCACATGTGAGTCAATTTATTTTGAATATTATCATTTCATGTTTGTTCCATAACTGACCTGCATTAAGATATGGTGGGATTAAACCAGTTAAAATGATACCAATCTTCCCACTCTTGATCTCTGACGATAATACATATTTCTCCCATTATTACCGCGTTTTAACCCCACTGAACCAGTGGTGGAAAAATCTGTAATCGGCTCTAGAGGATTAAAATGTCTGGTGCCTTTCCCCGCATTAATTTCAAATGCATTAATTTCAAATTTTGAAATAAAGTTTGTGTTAAATAATGGGAGAAACAAATTCTCCTTCAGTTGCCCATGTGGGTTACGATATTTCTCCACTCTCGAGAGTTAGATTTAAAATTTTAACTCTCTTGAGTGGAGAAATATCGTAACCCACAGGCAACTGAAGTAGAATCTATATATAAACAAATAGTTAAAAAACTTGCACTCAAAAAAGACAACATGCTATCACAAAAAATGGAACAACATGAACATGGACAGTACAATAGCATGGTCAGTGTTGTGTGTTAGACTTATCAGTCTAAGTTCAAGGTCATCGTCAGGATTATAACACAGTGTATATCTATCTATGTTTACTGTCAGTTCCGAGAAACAAATGTTGATTGACAAGATAAAACCAATGAATACAAGAAAAAAAACAAAAAAACATCTGCAAAAAATGTGACTGATAATATTATTTTATTTTTTAATTTTTTAAATGTTATAGTTAAGTGTTATGGTGTTTAACGCCACTTTCAACAATATTTCAGTTATATCATGGCAGTCAGATTTATTGGTGGAGGAAGCCAGAGTATCTGAAGAAAACTACAGACCTGTCGCAAGTCACTGACAAACTTTCACATAATGTTTTATCCAGAAAAAAAAAATATATTGTCTTCTTGCAAAAGATATATACATTCGTTTTCAATGCTGCCAGTCTGTCATCTTTAATTTCTTACAGTTGAAAACAAAAACACTTAGCCTTGTGTCTTCATCTCTTGATCTTATGTTCATAAAAGTTTCAAGTGTAATTATTGCACTCATACTCTATAATTGTCTGACAGTGATGTGATTGGTCGATTTTTGAGTATAAGAACAAAAGTTGTTCTCGAAATTATATGAAATTTTGATCTCAATAATAACATTTCGATCAGGACAATATTACCATTTTGAACATTTTAAGTAAAACAAAAAATACTCAGTTGCTGTTATAAATGAAATATTTGTTTCACATATGTTCTTCTTTTCAGGTTTTAACCTACCACCATATCATGTACCATATCCCATCAACCAACCACTGCCGCTGAGTTCTGGAACACTGGAAGGACGGTACCACTGGCCACCACCATCACCATATCATCATCCTATTCCTGGGTAAGGCCAAATAAAAATATATGTGTGGTTCCGGTTACATTAAAATAAAAAATAGGGTAGGTAGGTAGGGATTTTATTTTATTTTATATATTTTTTTTACATTGATTCTAAGGGAGAGACATTGTGACTTTAACGGTGCTTATTGCAAAATGGCAAAAAATCTTTAGGGCAGGGGCTAAAAATTATGGTAGGTAGGGTAACCGGAACCACACATATTTTTTTATTTGGCCTAAGTATCATGTGATGTATCTAAGCATACTTTGTTTTCATGTACATTTACAACGTAATTCTGTTTCCCCTACCACCACCACCCATCCCTCAATAGAATTACATCAAGTTGTTAAAATAGAATATTGCTTCGCAGTGAGATACAATTTAATTTATATTAGATCTCCACGCTTGCTTTCTATTTCTGACGCTTGTCTACTAGTTGCCGCATCGGACATCTTAAAACGTTTTTTTTGGACTCACGTCAGTAGTCATCATGAATGTATCATAAACTGACCAATCATCAACTCTTCTACAAAATCCAGCAGACAAGACAAGCATTTGCATTTTGGAACTCGCCTGATAGCAGATACACACTGAATGTATTCATGTTGAACCCGAATGCAACCCCTAAAAGTGGGGACTAGTAAGGCAAAAAAAAATAATATGTGTGTTTAGGGTTTCCCTACCTTTTGCTCTCAAAAATGCCTACCCTAACATTTGTATGATCATTTTGGCTTAAGCACCGTTAAAATTTGGATTTCTTCCCCATTAACTTAATGTAAAAATATTTTGGAAAAAAAAAAACATTCCCTATCTACCTACCCTATTTTTTTTTAGGGATGAAACCCTAAACAAACAAATTTTTTTTTTTTTTTGGCCTAAACAACCATTAGATAATAGGGAGCAAGTGGAGAGGTCTAATTCTAATTAGATTGAGTGGGGTACAACCCTGCTTTACAAGTGGGATCACTTTACTCAGGACTTCACAACACTAGGTGTAGGACCGGATCATTTCATCTTAAATCTTGCAAGACACTTGGTGTGGTTCCACCACTCCAGATCATTTACCTCGATACTACAGAACACTATTTTGAATAGTCAGTTACAGATCAAAAACCTCAAACCCAGTTGAAGAGTCTAACCCTGCTGATTTCTTCTTACTAGATATGAGAACTTAATTGTCTTTCTTTTGATTTCAGTCTAGCGTCCAGTCCTTCACACTCGGATGTTTCGTTACTTAGTATGAGAAGTCAACTTTCCCCTGGTGAACCTGTCACAAATCTAGCAGCTCGTATTCATCTAGAACAACTTCATCGTAGTTATTATCAACAAGGTCCATTGGGGCAGAGAAGATACAGTCCAGGCAGTTTACCAGGTATGGTAGAATCTCCATCCAGTGGATATATGAATATTAATCATGCACCCCCCTTTCTAGGGGAGACATATTGTTTTTGACCAGTTCTTCCATTACAAAATTTGTACACACATTTTAGATGGAAATTCCTAAAACTTTTTTACATGCTTGTTTATAGCCATATGAAGATTCACACATCGGTAGAACAGTATGATCAGAACTTTTTTTAGGAGGCTATTGCCGTTTTTGACTTTTTCAATTTTGTGTTAAAGATAACCTTTAATTAGATACTGAATTTAGTTGTAAGTGAATCTATGAAATGGGTTAACTGGGCTATTGGTGTTTTCGTCAATTTCAGCCATTTTCCAGCTAAATCGTGACTAGCAGATTTATTTGGTGAAACATGGAGAGATATAACAGAATAATAAAAAAAAAACACAGCCTTGAGAATTTGTTTGTAAAACTTAACACTATAGATAGATAATGGAGGGGGGAGGGGATGGACATTGTGGATGTGATCTTATGGTCGTTGGATTTATAACTACCTATGCAATCAGTGCCTATTATCACTAACGTTGTGAGTTTGAACCTTGCTCACGTGAGGTGTACTCAATACAACATTATGTGATAAAGTTTTTCATTGACTTGCGACAGGTCAGTGGTTTTTTCCGGGTACTCCAGTTTCCTCCACCAATAAAATTGACCTCCATGATATAACTGGAATATTGTTGAAAGTGGCGTTAAACACCATAAACTAAGCTAAATCATCAAATATTTATAGGCATGAAGTCGAAATGAGAAAAAAAAGCGCAATGAATCTGTTACAATAGCATAATAAACACACATATCATTCAGTAAATTTTACTTTAATAGTACATATATTATTATAGATTATTGTATTAGATCATACTCGACCTCCTTCTGATGTATGTACATGTCTTACATATATGTCCAGAGATGAACGAAATCGAAGAAGAAAAAAAACTCACAATAAACTCTTTTTTTCACAATAATGTAACAAAACACCCATATATCACTGTGTTAATAAATTTGACTTTAATAGTACGTATATTATTATAGATTATTGTATAAGATTGTTCCCTGTCCCTATCAATGTATGCCTACGTCTAACATATATGTCCAGAGATGAACAAAATCGAAGAAAAAAACTCCCAATAAACTCTTTTTTCACAATAACGGAACAAAACACACATATATCACTGTGTTAATAAATTTGACTTTATTAGTACGTATATTATCATATATTATTATTACAGTATATTGTATAAGATCATACTCACCTTAAATCTGATGTATGTACACGTTTTACATATATGTCCAGAGATGAATAAAATTGTAAAAAAAAAAAAAAACACAATAAACTCGGTTTTTTTACAATAACGGAACAAAATGTACATATATCACTTTGTCAATAAATCTGACTTTATTAGTATGTATATTATTATTATAATAGTATTACGGTATATTGTATAAGATGATACTCAAGTTATTTTTGATGTATGTACTGGTCCAACATATATGTCTGGAGATAGTATTATTAATAGTATCATCATCTTTTGACATTTATGTTAGAAGTTGTACATACATCAGAAGTAAGAAATTAAACAGTAGTTCTGGTCAACAATCGACAAATCACAACTACTATTACTGTTTGTTACAAATTATTGTTCTTTATCCCAAGCACAATTTTTAAACAGGAATAAATCTGGTTAATGAAATTCAAGCCATCCCTTTAATTAGCATTTTAGTTGACTGGGTTTATTCACCTGAAAATCGCTGTATTTCAGGGGCCTTCATGGCCGTAATTGTATGGATGGTAGTTTGATTTACAGCTACCTGTGTAATCAGCGTTAAACGGCATAAGCCTAACCCGCTGTATTTCAAAGTCATTGATTTTTTTTATTTTAAACAAGTCAAACACAAAAACCTGGAGTGAAAGCTGTCTTGAAAAACGATCTCTTCTGCCAACAAAATATGGTCTTTCAAAGCAGGTGGTTTCTGAAAAGAGGTTTATTATACATATAGTTAATAACGAATTGTGACATTTTAAAGTGGTGTCCCAAGAGAGGATGTTCTCTCATCAGACAGGTCTCTCAAGACAGGTGTCACTGTTTCAGAAAATTTCTTCATCAATCCCCCCCTCTTATATAAGGACAATTCCTCCACAGGCCATCCATTTTATCAGGACAGATTTCAGATGCTTTGAGATAGTAAAATGCTACTACATTGTTACCTTCAAGGGAGACTACTTTTTCATTGTTGAAGTCGCGACTTTATAAGAGGGATACAACTGTATTCAAAGTTTCACTCGACCACTGGGCACCATCTTGATTGTATGGCAGTTGGATTTACAACTACCTGTGTAATCAGTGCCTATCACCACTAACGTGAGTTCGAATTCCGCTCTTGTGAGGTGTACTCGATACAACATTATGTGATAAAGTTTGTCAGTGACTTACGGCAGGCCTGTGGTTTTCTCTGAGTACTCCGGTTTCCTCCACCAATAAAACTGACAGCCACTATATGACTGAAATATTGTTGAAAGTGGTGTTAAACACCATAACTCTAACCTCCTCACCTAGAGCACCATGTCCCTGTGAAAATCATTGAAAACAAAATTCACCAAGGTACCTTCAGTATATATTATTTTTATGTTTTTTTCTTACAGATTATAACAGATATAGACAAGCATTACTCGATCAAGGTAAAATATAAATAAATGTTAGAGAATACAGAAGGTGTAAGATATGTTTGACGAGGTTTATATCATGTAAAAATTGTATAAGGCCATGTCCTATAAGTGGTAGTTAATGTCACTTCAATGGGAAGACAACAGATGGGATTAGATCATGGAGGTGACCCTCTCCAAATCATGACAAAGGGCTAAGATCATGAGGGTGACCCTCACCAGATTATGACAAAACCAAGCTCACCATAATAAATATTTTTTACATCAGTACCAGGACAGTAGGAAGAAAACTGATGGGATAAGATTAATAGGGTTAACCCTCACCAAAAAAATTGTAACATGACAAATGTTTTTTTGTATTTACCTTTAGAAAGCTATAGGGGGAGAATCAATCATGACTGTCATGTGACTGGTTATACACGAGACAAAAATAGAAGTTGAAAACATGTGATTTGGTAATTCCTACTTAAACCCTTGCACCCTCCCCTCCACTCCCCTCCACCAGAGTTATTCCTGTTTGTTATTGATTGACATGTCTGTGCAAAAAATAATTTCTGACTTTAGAATGGAATGCATGAAAAATTAATTTCTGACTTTAGAATGGAATGCATGAAAAATTGTAAATGTAAATTTTTGTGACAATTTCATTTGAAAAATAATCCCTAAAATAGTTAAACAATTAGGAAAAGAACAAAACATTTTACAGATTAATTTATGCCCCTTTTATCACATTTTGTTTGAGTGGGGGTGGGGGGTAATTTTGCTATTTTCTTCCTAATGGCCTATTCCAAATTATAAAAGGAGATGCTTTGGAGGTATTTGTTTGTTTGGTGTTGTATCCATGGTTACCAAAATCTGACACATTATTATTTTTTTTATTTTTCTCTAATAGAATACAGCAGATTATCACAAACTTTAGGACACCCAGGTGAGAATTACTTGCTTTTTTAATGAACACTGCTTTTAAATTGTTATATATATAAAAAAGACACCTTTAGCTATGTTTTAATCAACATTCAATTCTTTTGTAATCCCTGCTTCTAGATTGTTATAAAAATATGTATACTTAGGTCTTAATGACTTCAGGATATCTATGGTTAGGATTTATCAACATCAAATGCTTTGTAATTCCTGCTTTTAAATGTTAAAACTTATGAATGCATAGGTTTGAGCAACATCAAATGGTTTATACACACTGCTTCTAAATTGTTGCTCGCCCCTGGATGGCAGATTGGGGGAGCTCTCTCGATATGGGGTTGTCAGGTTATAATACCTCACTATGGACCTAAGTTGGTAACGTGTTTGGAGAGAGCCACACTCCATGCTCATTCAAGACATCTTTTGTAGATTTCAGAAAAGAGTAGGCATATTGCAGCCACTATAAAAGACAAACTTTTTCATCCCTACCTAGTTCTGCATACCTTTATCAGTGGCAGTTGTTGACCAGGTTGGTCCATCCCTACCTAGCTCTGCATACCTTTATCAGTGGCAGTCATTGACCAGGTTGGCCCATCCCTTCCCTCATTTCTATATAGTGTTTATTTGTATATTACTGAACTCATTTTCGTACAGAATATAGTGGTAATACTGCTTAAGCAATAAACTTATAATCAGTAAAATACCGCCACGATTTAACTGAAATATTGTTGGAAGTGGCGGTAAGCACCATAACCCACCGCAAACCAACTAAATTGAAAAACTCTATTTCTGAACTGTTACAACTTATAGCTTTAAATTACAAAATTAAAGTATTCCATATATGACATTAATTTATTGACAAACCAATTATTTCTCTGTCATTAATGACAAATCTATGTTAAGTCATACTTGATAATATACAAACCTGACTTTTGGAATGTTAAGATTCTAGTAGTATATAAAAATTCATAGATGAATATTGTATATTTCAAAAGGTGCTAGATTTTAGCTCAATAATATCATATAAAACACCTAACCTAATTACCCCAACAATGTTTAACTGTATATCTTCCTATTATAATCTTGTCAGGATGATATTAGTTTTATTGTAGTTGTATAACTTAAGCAAACCCTGTCTTTAGCAAGGCCGATATCAACAATGTTATAACTGTATATCTTCCTATCAAGTCTTGTCAGGCTGATATTAGTTTTATTGTAGTTGTATAGCTTAAGCAAGCCCTGTCTTTAGCAAGGCCGATATCAACAATGTCATAACTGTATATCATCATATCAAGTCTTGTCAGGCTGATATTAGTCTTATTGTAGTTATATAACTTAAGCAAGCCTTGTCTTTAGCAAGGCCGATATCAACAATGTCATAACTGTATATCATCATATCAAGTCTTGTCAGGCTGATATTAGTTTTATTGTAGTTCCTGTTTTTTGTTAGACCGATATCTTCAAACATGTCTTCTTTAGAATCAAAACATGTTTCGGTAAATGACATTTTTTTTGTATATTTCGATTATAATTGAACAATGTACTTGATGCACTGTCTAAATTATCTCCCTTATATTAAAAGTAAGTGTGCACTGTCTAAATTAACTCCCTTATATTAAAAGTAAGTGTGCACTGTCTAAATTAACTCCCTTATATTAAAAGTAAGTGTGCACTGTCTAAATTATCTCCCTTATATGAAACATTGGTGTAGTGGTTTTGCACATAAAATTCAGTTAACATCTTGTAGAATAATCTTACTAATATTTGTTTGGTAATTAATCCTACATTGTTGGTCATTCTTCAGGTACAGTAATGATCCCCTTATAAGAGCACCCCCTACTTCAGTGAAAAGTGGACTTGAAAGAGGGGTGACCTCTATTGAGGGAGACAATTTAGTAGTATTTTACAATCTCAGTGCATCTGCAATCTGGCATGAAAAGATGGGTGGCCTTATAAGAGAGGGCCTAATCTACTCTTATTGGTCTTCAATAGTACATGGTGTTTGGTAAATCACAGAATATATCAACCTGGGACTGTGATACTAATTTGAGTGCTTCAGAACGAGATTGGTCAAGTGTTGATGTAGAATATATACTCATTTATATGATTAATTTTCATATGAAAAGGAAGACTTAACATCAAATTGTTGAAATATGTTTTAAAACTAAAACAACATGGGGGCTGTTTAATGCCACTTTCAACAATATTTCAGTTATATCGTGGCAGTCAGTTTTATTTGCGGAGAAAACCACAGACCTGTCGCAAGTCACTGACAAACTTTATCACATAATGTTGTATCGAGTACATCTCGTCATGAACGGGGTTGGAACTCACAACTTTAGTGGTGATAGGCACTGAC
This sequence comes from Gigantidas platifrons, assembly GCA_002080005.1. Taxonomy (NCBI): domain Eukaryota; kingdom Metazoa; phylum Mollusca; class Bivalvia; order Mytilida; family Modiolidae; genus Gigantidas; species Gigantidas platifrons. Next base: position 223,520 of record MJUT01049277.1, on the reverse strand, counting down.
TACGCAGTTAGTAGTAAATCCAACTACCATACAATCACGACCATTACGGCCCCCTGTCAAATTTTTGAATATGTCTATTTATGATGACATGATGTTAGATTCTAAGTTCCATTTTATGAACAGCTTTGTTTGTAAGACGATATTCAAGCAAAATGGAAGCATTTTAGTATTTCAGAATTTTATAAATCTGACATTTTTTTTCAGGTTTTCCGAGTGGTCCTGGCTCCTTGTATGGAGATTATCCACCTAGTCATGTATCTCAAAGTGGGCGGAGCATGTTTGGAGATATCCCACCCACTCCAGGAAGTGGCAGCATTACTTTACCCGGTTCTGTAGAAAGTTAGTACTAAACTTGGGCCTAATTTGTTGATATTAAATGAGATTATATTAATTCTTGTTGAATTTCTTTAGCTTAGCATTTATAAATTCCAATAAGATTTTATATATGTATTCAGTGGCTTCCAAACCTTATATGGAAAACAGGTTTTGATGAAATATGGCACCAAAAATGAAATATTAAAAAAATTTAAAAATCCAACTTTACCATAATGTGAAAATAGTGATACATGTAGCTACATGTATTTATGAATTATTTGTATCAACTCTTAAAAATGACCGCCACGATATAACTGAAATATTGTTGAAAGTGGCGTTACACCCCATAACCGTCCTTTCCCCAAATGTTGAGTTTTCTCCCTCACTAATTTTAGATTTCATCATAAATTCAGAAAATATCAGTGCAGATAAACTCAGTTATAAATAAACTTTGTGTATATTTGGAAAGTGAATCTGCTGTTGCATGTGGATTTTGTTTGGATATTCAACCATAGCATAATTATTGCCTGTAGCACACACTCTACTGTAAGGGTGATATCAAGTGTGTTATAGCTGTATATCTTTAAATCATACCCTGTGATTTGTCAGGTTAATATTAGTAATATTGTAGTTATACAATTTTTTAGTAAGGCCGATATCAACAATGTTTTAACTGTATTAGTGTATATCTTCCTATCAGATCTTGTCAGGCTGATATTAGTTTTATTTTAGTTGTATAACTTAAGCCCCGTTTACACGATCAAAGTTTTCCATCAAAAACTTTGTCAAAGTTTTCTTTGACAAAGTTTTTTGACCATGTAAACCTGCATCAAAAACTTTGACGGACTTTGATGGAATAGAACTCCATCCTATTTTTCTAAAAACTTTGATGGACTTTGATGGGAACTAACCAATCAGAATGGTTTTTGGAATCAAGATCATTAAGATATTTTGTAAACAGTAGCACATGGTAAATATGGCGGGAAACAGCAGACAAACAAGTTCAACTAAAATGTCAAAATGCAACTGGACAAATGAGTTGGTAAACGATCTCATTGATTTAGTTGAGGAAAGAGAAGTTATTTGGAATGCAAAGGCAAAAGTTTATCATAATAAGGACACATTAAATGTTTCTTTGCTCATTCTGATATAGTTTTTATATTCATCAATATCTTCAGCCCTCAGCTCTTGCAGTAGAGTGTTATAGCAACTTCTGGTCCTCCTCTTGTGAAGCCAGGCTCTAGACCACATTCTCCTTGATCTAACACGAAGTCTACACAGCCTTCGCCTTAAAATCAAAGTGCACAAAATGCACACATACAAAGCAACATACTCCTTAAAGTCAGCCATGTTTATGTTATCTTTGCATTTCCCGCCAATTCCCATCAAAAACTTTGATCGTGTAAACAGGGTACTTTGACAAAGTTTTCTTTGTCAAAGTTTTCCATCAAAAGCTTTGACAAAGTTTTTGATTGAAAACTTTGATCGTGTAAACGGGGATTTATACAAAGTCTGTCTTTGGTTAGACTGATATCAACAATGATTTAACTGTTTATCTTTCTATCAAGTCTTGTCAGGCTGATATTAGTTTTATTGTTATTGTATAACTTTTAAACAAACTCTGTCTTTAGTTAAGCCGATATCAGTTACAAAGGCAGATATCAGCCTTTTTCTTTACTAAATATCTTCATATCAAGTCTTGTCAGGCTGATATTGGTTTTATTATAAACAAACCCTGTCTTTAGTAATGCCAATATCAACAATGTTGCTACTTATGTACAAAAATATTAAGTTGAATGAATTGTGATATTATTTTGCAATAAATGTAATATTATATAGTTAATGACAGATCAATAGGAAATCAGAAAACAGTGTCATTATTCTTTTTATTATATTTTTATTTAGTGTCATAACTCTTTATTATTTTTGTTATTTATATCTGTATTCGTATGATAATATTCCAATATTATTTTTGTTTTTATCTAGGTTCTCGTTTGACAAGTCCTCGACCAAGTATTATTGGGAAAAGCAGCAGAAAACGAGCTCTCTCTCACTCTCCAATCTCTGACTATCTTGATATACAGAGCTTGACCAGAAGCTCTGAAGGATCTTTACATCTCACACCATATATGCACCAGAGTAACTCCAGAAGTTCTAGCGCCAGTGGATCTTATGGCCATCTCTCAGCTGGTAAGTTTGCTACTTCTTTATAACTCTTCACGTTTTTGCAATATCCCTGCATTTGAGAGAGTAAAGCTTTTTCTTAAAAGCAACAAACAGTGAACTCAAACTGTATATGAATGGTCATTGGATGGTGCCTTGCAAAGTTGTTTTATGTGGATCTAAAATCCAAGATGGCTGCCAATGCCAGACTTAGTTTTTAACCAAGTATTTGATTACGACACATTTATTAGCCGAGTTGCAATGAAGTTGCAGTCGGCTTATGTTTTGGCGAAAGGCGGGCGGGCGGGCGTATGGATATCTTCGTTAACGCGATAGTGCTCTTAGTTTTTGTCCAATCAACGTAATTTTTGGTAGGAAGGATTATTACACTATTATTTAGAGCGAGTTCGAAATTCAGATTAATCTATTGTTTTTTTTTCTGGTAAAATCATGGTTTTTTATAGAAAAAGTACATATTTTGAGAATTATCTTCGTTAACGCGATAGCGCTCTTAGTTTTTGGCAGATCAACATAATTTTTGATAGGAAGCATTATTACACTATTATGTAGAGCTAGTTCGAAATTCAGATTAATCTATTGTTTTTTTCTTGTAAAATCATGGTTTTTTATAGAAAAAGTACATATTTTGAGAATTACACATTTCTCTGAAACTACATAAGATAGAAACTTAATATGTGGTATGGGTGGAGATGCCAATGTGAAGTTGTGCATTCAACATTTTTTATCCCCGGGGCTCAGCCCCACCCCGCTGGGGAATCTGTTTTAAAAATGTGACCGAGATCCCACCCTAAGCCATATATATTTATGATCAGGGCGACTAGGCAAATTAAATGCATTATAGCTCAGGCCCCAGGGTCATACCCCACCCCCTACCTGAAGTGAACTTTTTAATGGTTGAGATCCCCACCCCTAAACCATATATATTTATGATCAGGGTGACTAGGCAAATTAAATGCCTTATAGCTAAGGCACCTGGGGGTCATACCCCACCCCCTACCTGAAGTGAACTTTTTAATGGTTGAGATCCCCACCCCTAAACCATATATATTTATGAT
>MJUT01049277.1:206203-219886 GCA_002080005.1 Gigantidas platifrons | reverse complement strand
CCCCACCCTTAAACCATATATATTTATGATCAGGGTGACTAGGCAAATTAAATGCCTTATAGCTCAGGCCCCGGGGGATCATACCGCACCCCCTACCTGAAGTGAACTTTTTAATGGTTGAGATCCCCACCCCTAAACCATATATATTTATGATCACAAGACCAAATGATTTTGACTTGCAACTCGGCTGTTGCTTCTCTGATGCTTTCTCGATTTTCTGTTATAAATTACAAATTCTGCTCATCTACTAGACCATATCCAATTTCCAATATTGGGACAAGATTAGACATTTGGTTCACTCGAGTTTCTTGTATATTAAGGGTTTTGTTTACACATATTACAGGTTTATTCAAGATTTGGTCAACACAGGATTGTTAGTTTATACAGGGTTTAGGGTACACAAAGTACTGGTGTATTCGGTGTATTCAAAGTTTGGTTTATGAAGGTCTTTAGATGAAACAATTCTCAGGGAATAGACAAATCCTTTATATTCTGGTCTAAAAATAGAAGTGGAAAGGTTCAGCTGACATATAATAGGTCATCTATGCCTATATTAAGAGGTCACCTTTGTTACAAGGAAAAATTGGCCTTGTAAAACAGGTGACCTTTTCAAAGAGGTTCAATTCATATGAAAGTTTATATAGCGTTACAAGAAAAAGTTGACCTTTTAATACAGGTGACTGTTTATAGAGGTGACCTCTTAATACAGGTTTGACTGTACTGATGTGTTGTGATATAGATATTTCTGATAGAGTAAGGTGAAAAATATGATGAGAAGGTAATCTGACAAGAACTTATCATTTATGATAGGTTTAGTATCTGACCTGTCAATCATATGACTTTTAAGCAAGAGGAATTTTATCTGGTTTACTGGTTTATGTTGGAGAACACAATTTTGCATGTTAACAGATCTATGTCTTTTACTTAAGAATTACAAAATAATTTAAATTCTACAAAATTTAAGGGTTTACAATATTGCTGATATATTGAAAAAATATGGTACCTTTTTTTTCAAATTAATTGATAATATGTTTTAAATGACTAAATGTAGGGTTTTTTTTCCCCCTAAATTGATTAAAGTTCAGGCTGGTTTTTTTTCAAAAAGAACTTTTTTTATGTTCAATGATTGGAGGTGAGAGGTAGTTGTTCATTTTGTTGGATGATTGGCGGAATTGTTTTAAACTGTTTTAAACTTCCTTTTCATAAATTAAGTCAAAAATTTAAATTTAAGTTGAGAAATCATAGCTAGGTCAGTAAGTCTGTTTCATACCTTTATTCTATCTCAGACTCCTATATTTAAATAGAATCAGACATCTGACTATATCAGGGTGGTTCTGGTTGATTTATTATTGTACAGAGACAAAGTAATAGATCCTAAGATAGGAAGGGTTTAATTTCTGTGTAAAGTTTTGTTTATAATAAACATCTTTACTCAGTTATAATTGAATAGGGAGGACTTGTAAACAATAATTTAAGTATTATTTTAGATAGTGAAAAAATAATTTTTAACTTAAGTTGTGAATGCAATTATGGGAGGGACTATGCTCCATTCTAGGGTATTATTTTATCCTATATCTTGACATTTGGGTACAGTGAAACCTATCTCAATTTAATGTCATTGGGTTCACAAATTGTGTCTGGGATAAACAGGTGCTCAGATTACACAGGTTAACTTCTGAATCATGCATTGTAGCTAAATTGGATTTTCGTTTTAGACAGGATTCCTGTTTATTCAAGATTCTGTTTTTCACTATCTTTACGTTTTTTCAATATGAAAAAAAAATGTCTTACAAGTGCCCAGTCCTTATTTTATCACCTTCATATTTGTTATCGTCCATAGTAATGATATTTTGCCATGGATGATTTTTTTTTGGAAATTATGATTTTATTTTTAGCCCTTCCCCATCTACACCCTCATGACATGTGCAGATACTTGCAGAATATTATGTTGTGTTTTTGTAATTCTATTTCCATGCTGTGTTACAGAGTTAGATAACAGAAGCCATCATTAAGTTCAAAGTTCTAATTACTTTTTGATGGTTTTGATGCCAAGAAAAAGCAACATCCCAAGATGATAGAATAATCAGCTGTTTAAAAAAAACGTCAATTGGGCCTATTCTAAAAGATGGGATGGTGGCTTTTTTGTGGGTTTTTTTTTTTTTGGACATAATTTCAAATGTGAAATATGTTGAGAATCAGTAAAATTGTGAATAAGTTCTCCAAGGATAAATTATGTATATATCCTCTTTAGGCTCTGATTTTCTTGACATTTATATGATTTGGTTCTCCAATGTTTTGACTCTTAAGTGTACCTGATGAAGGTTATTCCAGAAATGTGTCATGCACTCTAAATTTGATATCTACGTTTTTATTATTCTAGAAATATGCTATGCACACTAAATCTAAATATCTACATTTTCATTAATGATAAGCCAAGTAAAGTATTTTGTTAAATTTTGTAAAAATAAACCAAGAAATAGTTTAGCAAAAAGGGTATGAATTAATTTAAGTAAAATGTCAAATATATTGGTTTGTAAAAATTAAGCAAGTATCATTTTTATGAGAAGTGAATCAGATTTATTGATTTAATCAAAACAATCAATATTATTTACTGATCCCAGAAAGTCCATACCAAGTTTTAGTGAATGCCTCCAGTAATAGTCTTGACTTTATCAGATGGTTTATATCATCTTTCAGTGGACTGTTTCTCTGTTAAGTTTTAACATAGATAGGTGTTTATATAATTTACATTTCTTTCTGTGTAAATTGATAATTAATCAAAATCTCTCTGACAAGTTTACATATCTTTGTTTGATTTAAGAACAGAAATGTGGGATTCTATAATGGTACCTGGTACCACCTTTGATGAAGTCAAGTGTTAGATTTTCAAATTTAACATTTTATAATTAAGATCTTATCTAGTAATAGACATTAACTTTTGACTAAGAAATGGATTTCTTTGGAGTGATTTAATAAAAAAAAAAAAAAAAAAAAGGAGAAAGAGAGATAAAATAAGAATATTAATTATACTTGAGAAATAAATCATGGAAGCCAGAATGTGTTGGGAGTTTTAACATGTGTTGGCGGATATTAGTATTTTATCCGGAGCCATTTCGATTCTGATATGTCTAAGAGTACAAATACGGTAGTATACTTTGATTGGAAGACGGTAATTTATATATGCGATAAATGTCGTACACAATTTACGCTGCCAAAGTCGGTCAAATTCACTTGCGCATGTGCGAATGAGATTATACCATCGATAAATCGCTCGTTTGTCGAGAGAGAAAGATGACATGTCAGAATTCTTCGTTATCTTTACAAAAGTATTTGATGTGAATCTACAGACAGTGTTTTTTTCCCCTGCTATTTTGGCTTTCCAATCTTTCAACATTGAGCATACCTGAAGAATGTTACTCCAGAAATGCATTGTGTGCAATAAATTGAATATCTAGATTTTTATAGGAGTGATTGAGTGGTTGTTGTTTAATGCCAAACGAATAATTTTTCAGCTATGACGAGAACACATGGTCAATAGTATTCACACGATTCCAATTTTTATATGCCCGTCTCGAGACGGGCCGTATTATGTGATTGGGTATGGCGGGCGTCCACACAGGTTTCCGCACAATAACTTTAGTTCTGTATATTGGATCTTTACCAAACTTGGCCACATGATTCCCCTGTGGAAGGGGAAGAACCCTATTTATTTTGGGGTCATTAGGTCAAAGGTCACCATTACTATAAATAGAATGTTTGACAACAGGGTCATTTCTGCATGATAACTTTAGTTCTGTATATTGGATCTTTAACAATATTGGTCACATGATTTCCCTGTGGAAGGAGAAGAACCCTATTTATTTTGGGGTCAAAGGTCAAGGTCACTGTTACTCTAAATAGAATTTTTGACAACAGGGTCGTTTCCGCATGATCACTTTAGTCCTGTATATTGGATCTTTAACAAATTTGGCCATTTGATTTCCCTGTGGAAGGGGAAGAACCCTATTTATTTTGGGGTCAAAGGCCAAGGTCATCGCTACTATAAATATAATTTTTGACAACAGGGTCGTTTCCGCATGATAACTTTAGTTCTGTATATTGGATCCATAGCAAACTTGGCCACATGATTCCTCTGAAAGGGGAAGAACCCTATTTATTTTGGGGTCATTAGGTCAAAGGTCAAGGTCACTGTTACTATGAATATAATTTTTGACCACAGGATTGTTTCCGCACGATAACTTTAGTTCTGTATATTGGATCTTTAGCAAACTTGGCCACATGATTCCTCTGTGGAAGGGGAAAAACCGTATTTATTTTGGGATCATTAGGTCAAAGTTCAAGGTCACCATTACTATAAATATAATTTTTGACAACAGGATCGTTTCCGCACGATAACTTTAGTTCTGTATATTGGACCTTTACCAAACTTGGCCACATGATTTCCCTTCGAAAGGGGAAGAACCCTATTTATTTTGGGGTCATTAGGTCAAAGGTCAAGGTCACCGTTACTATAAATATATTTTTTGACAACAAGATCGTTTCCGCACGATAACTTTAGTTCTGTATATTGGGTCTTTACCAAACTTGGCCACATGATTCCCCTGCGGAAGGGGAAGAACCCTATTTATTTTGGGGTCATTACCATTATACTGTTTGATAATTTATATATGGACGGGCGTATTTTGTGATGCACACATTTCTTGTTTGTTTATATGTTATATAAAACTACAATTTTTTCAAAATTTTATCATGAAATCAATTCATGTCCAATTTTGATAAACAATAAAAATTTAAAGCAGAATTTAATGTAATATCATTCCAATATTATATAATAAACTGAAAATTTTTTGAGAATGCACAAGTTAAACACAAAACTGATATAATTTGGTCTAAAATAAAATACCATGAAATTACTTTTTTTAGACAAATAATTTTAGGGTGTGTTTAAATCTATTAAAGATTGAAAAACATGGCTTTAAAAAAAAATTGATAATAAGTAAAATTACAACATTTTTTTTGGTTTTTTTTCATAAAAAAATTTGTCAAAATAGGATAGGAGTTGACTTAAGGATAATATTTTGAAAAATTTTAATTTTATATGAAATATATAGGAAAAATTGGAAACATTAGAATACCTTTGTCCATCGTCTGTTGAATAATAATAATAATAAAAAATGGTAGCAATGTGGACTGAATTGTTTATGAAGAATATGCAGATTGGTATGAGTAAATAAAAAAGGTTGAAAAAGCGATGTTTTAGTTGAATTGGCCAAAAGTAATATAAAGGTTTGTCATTATATCTTGTCTGTCATCATTAACTTTTGTCACATCTATGGTCTTCTCTTGGGGAATTATTTTAGCCAATGGAACCAAACTTGACAGGGGATGATCCATGGGATAAGAAAAATTAAATCTTCAAAGATTTAAGAAATTAGTCACCCCCATGTTGAGGGGGGCAAATGGGGAATAACAGAGGGAAGATATGTAAATACAGTTGTTCCCCTATTGAAAGGCCTCCCATTCTGCAATGAAAAAGTGTTCTGTTAAGAGGAATAAGCTCTCTTGAGAAAGACAATTAAGTAATATTTCTTTATTTCAGTGCATCTATAATCTGTTTTTTCTGGTTATTTTTACAGGATTTTCACAGTGATCACTTTTAACCAATCATCTGTCAACAATCCATGTAAATTACTTTCTCCTAGAACTAACTGTTAACATACTCAAACTATGACATACCCGTTTTAATCCCTCCTCAGCAGTGATTCACCTAGGCAACGGTCTCAGGACGTTTGCTCACCTATTTCTCAAATTGTCCTTAAGAACTTTATAAAAATTAGTTTAATTATTAAAGAATGTCCTGAAGAAATTTTAATAAAACTGGCAATTGTCCTAAAGATTTCAAAGTCTAGCTGAAACACTGCCTCCTAGAACATGCTAATATTGATGTATTCATCTTATTTCTTCAGCCTCCCTCGGCACCGCCAGTCCTGCACATCAACAGCACCCACACAATCCATATATACGACAACCACCTGGTGGTAATATACCAGGGTCACCATTTATTTATCCCATGATGCCACCGATGATGGGTCACGGTAAAATGCCACCAGTCGGAGCACCGATGATGCCACCTACCTCACAACCAATGATGCCGATGCAACCGAAACCAGAGCCATCTGTAAGTAAAAATTTGACCAGGTGAAAAATTTCTTTCCTACTGTTCCAAATTAAAATGGACAATCGGCTTTAAACCAAAAATGTAGGAAATTGCTTAAAATGACTCGTAGCTACCCCCTACAAATGTGTTTTCACCATTGTCCATGTTGTCTGCAAATTTATTAGGCCTTTTATCTGCTGTAATATTGAATTCGGCTGTGATTCAGAAATTACCAACTGTTCTAAATTTAAAATGGACAATCAGCTTCAAACCAGAAATGTAGTTGATCACTCCAAATTATGTTTAGCTACCCCCTTCAAATGTGTAGAAAAGTATTGTCTTCGTATTTGTCCCACCCTTCCCTCTGATTTATTAAGCCTTGTATATGTTATAATATTAAATTCTGCTATTAATAAGAAGATTGAAGTTAACTTATTATTGAGGTATTGTTAAAAAAAAATACAATTTTATCATGTACATGTACTTTGGTTTAAATGTTGGTGGTGTAATTATGACCTGTCCAAATACAAATAATTGTTCCAGTAACAAGAAAGGTAACTCTAATTGATTTTGTATACTTTATTCAGCCACAGATCTCCACGACAACCAAAGAAGCAGGAAGTAGTGTAGTTAGTAGTACTGTTGACCAGACAATGGAAATTAAAAGGTCAAAGGTCAAGAAAGAGATTGATGGATCAAGTTAGTAATACTTGTCTAAGAAATTAGAATACATTTGTAGAAGTTTATATATATAATACATGGATATATCTATCATTTAAGGTCAACCAAGTTAATTACTTGGTTCTCAGGCCACTAAAATAGATGCGGGTGAACAGCATTTCCCTTCTTTTTATGGAAGAAAAAGAAAGATGTGGAGGGAGGGTTTTTTTTTTTTTAATCGTGGTTTGATACAATATTGACTTTACTTGAGATCTAGTCTGACAGGTTAAGAAATAACACAAGAATGGACGAAAAAGTATAATGTCGAAAATGAAGTTGAGGTGATCATGATGGTGCAATTGTTATCATTTCAAGAATCTCTGTAACATAATGGACCTTCCTAGTCAGCCAAATATACAAGGAGACAATAAATCCAAATCAACTTATCACAGAAACATTGTATATCTAAGAGATCTTTTCCAAATCTGCCACATTTTTCTATTTGAATCACATTGTTTTCCAAACGCTCAGGCAAGATGTACTTGATACAACATTATGTTATAAAGTTTGTCAGTAACTTGCGCCAGGTCGGTGGTTTTACCTGGGTACTCCGGTTTCCTCCACCAATAAAACTACTGACCACCACGATATAACTGAAATATTGTTGAAAGTGACATTAAACACCAGATAACCCTAACCCAAACATCTTTTCCTAACAACATAATACCACCAATTTTTTCCCATACTAGTAAAAGTTATTTCCCTTTGATGAAGATCTTCAGATAAAATTGTGGATGATTTTGATCTCTGTTTTAGGACATGATGAATATGATGATGATGACAGGAAACCAGATCACATACCACAAGAAGGGGAACCAGATTTCATAGAAACAAATTGTCATTGGGAGAGTTGTACAAGGGAATTTGAGAGTCAAGATGAACTAGTTAAGGTATGGTTGGATAGAGATTTGTTCTAATGCAGTAAAACATCTGTGTTGACAAATATTGAAGTGACCATAGTAATGATATTATGGTATAGGAAGACAGGATTTATTCATTTATCCTGCTTTTGTTTTATTTCAACAGTCAAATTGCATTGGCTGGCTATTTTTTTGTTAAAATCTGTCACTGACCAAAATATAGCTTTTCTGGTACCCCTGTCAAATGTTACCAGGTGAGCGATTTGAGGCTCCTAAGAGACTCTATTTATTCTATGCCCACTCACAAAGGAACCATGGACTATAGAAATTCAATCCAGTTTCTGTGCTAATTTAGTCACCTTTTGCAACAAAAAGGGTAGTAAGAGGTGAGAGAAAGGGTGAAAGAGGTATAACCAAATTTCTCTCATTATTACGACGTTTTAACCCCGCTGAACCGGTGGTGGAAAAATCTGTAATCCTCTAGAGGATTAAAATGTCTCGTGCCTTTCCCCGCATTAATTTTCAAATTTTGAAATGAAGTTCGTGTTAAATAATGGGAGAAACAAATTCTCTTTCAGTTTCCCATGTGGGTTACGATATTTCTCCACTCGAGAGTTAAATTTCAAATTTTAACTCTCTTGAGTGGAGATATATCGTAACCCACGGGCAACTGAAGGAGAATTTATATGGAAACTACTATATTTTTTAAAAATCATTTGAGCATGTGTGTACAATCTGTCTCTTATAAGGCCACCCCTTCTGCAATGAAAGAAAATGGCCTTATAAGAGGGGGTGGCCTCTCTTGAACAGGACAATTTAGTAGTATTTTACTATCGCGATGCATCTGAAATTTCGCCTCATAAAAAGTTGTAGCCTTTGGTGGGAGGCTTTATAAGAGGGGAATTACCGTATTTCATGTTATTTCCTGCAATATCCTTGAAGTTTAACAAAAATATTTGGAATGTACAATATATTTACATAAGTATGTTTTGTTTTATTGCAGCATATTAACATAGATCACATTCAAGCCAACAAGAAATCATTTGTTTGTCGGTGGAAAGAATGTAACCGAGAAGAAAAACCATTTAAAGCACAGTACATGTTAGTTGTTCATATGAGGCGCCATACAGGGGAGAAACCACATAAATGTACTGTAAGTATATGCCATAGGTTTGGTTTGGTTTATGGTGACTAACACCAATTTCAACAATATTTCAGTTTTATCGTGGCAGTCAGTTTTATTGGTGGAGGAAACCACAGACCTGCCGCAAGTCATTGACAATCTTTATCACATAATGTTGTATTGAGTACACCTTGCATGAGGCGGATTCGAACTCGCAACGTTTGTTGTGATAGGCACTGAATGCATAGGTAGTTATATATTCAACTACCATATGATCACAACCAGGACAGCCCTTTCTGTAAGTAGAGGGAATACCTTCACTTCTGACAGTTTAAAAAATAGAGCAGATGATTGGTTTTTATTGTTTGTCTGCAATGTTTGGTATATGATCAATTATACGATTGAGTTTTATATAGACAAAACAAAGGCTATGAAGTCATTATACTAGACCATGTAAACTGACAGTATGGGATAAACTTTGAGTGACCTTTAACTGCATTAGTGAGGTAATGCTTATTTGAGTTAGAATAAGGTGTAAATTATATTAAATGGTCTTCTCCGGTTTCCATCAAAAATAAAACTGACCGCCATGATATAACTGAAATATTGTTAAAAGTGGTGTTCAACACCATAACCCTAAATTAGATTAGGAGGATTTTAAGCAAGCGGTTTATAGTATGTGACCCATGATTCAAGGTGACCATTAGGGAAGGTTTGTCTATATATGGGAATTTTATATCTTATCTAAATTGAGCGAATATAAGGATATGTTAATGAGATGAGTGAATACCTGCTCCATGGCTGGAGTCCCTGGTTATAATTTTTAAATCATATTTATTTTTTAGTTTGAAGGACCTATTGAAAGTGGGTGTAGATGGTTTCATCTATTTTCATTGATTTTCAGTTTTTTCATTTTCTAACCAGAATCATCCCAATATCGATATATATAGATTATTTTTAAATCATATTTTGTTTTTTAGTTTGAAGGTTGTTCTAAAGCATACTCCAGACTAGAGAATCTGAAGACCCATCTGAGGTCCCACACAGGAGAAAAACCATACATGTGTGAATTTCCAGGGTGTACGAAGGCTTTCAGTAACGCTTCAGACAGAGCTAAACATCAGAACAGGACTCATTCTAATGCTGTGAGTATTAATATCGTCTCTTTGTACTTGTTACTTTTGTAAAATTTATTTAAGGTGGTACCATACATTCATGTGTATTATTAGGTGGATTCGTGAAATTGTAAATGTCATTAAGAAAAGTCTAATGGAATCAATTACATTTAATAGCAATCAAAAAAATAAAAGTTTTTAGAATTACAATAAAACCGTAGATATCAAATTTAAGGTGGTACCATACACTTCAGGTAAAATTTGATCTGCTCGTTTAATTTTCTTATTTTTTTGGGAGTGTGTTTGAATATATCCACTGTAATAAATATCAAAATTTTAGCAAATTCCAATGAACAGACTCAGAGCTATAAATTCACTAGCCACATTGCAGCTTTTCTCTCTGTGGTTTTGATCACCGAGATGCTTGAAAACTGCATAGAAACATCATATGATCAAAACGTTCAACTGATTTTAAAGGGTTATCTCCTTGTAGTGTATGGTACCCCCTTAAGAAACGTTGGAAGATACCAAAGGGGTAATCAGAAACCACAAATCGAGGAATGACAACACAATGGCCAAAAAAAAGGACAAACAATGATCTACAAAACACTACACAGAAAACTAAAGATCGAGCAACAAGAACCCTTACTAATAGACCAGAAATGAACTCAAGGGTTTCTCTCATTCTCATGAGTTTTAGTATGAAGTAATATAAATTCTTGGGAGGTCCAATTTTCATGGTTTCAGAAAAAATTACATTTTAGTGAAAACGTAAATTTGTGGATTCCTATCTGCACACAAAAAAACAATTTACAGAGAAAAAAAAATGTTGTATCATTTTTGTAGTTATGTGTAAATTTCGTAGTCATTGTATTAATTGTAACAAATGTTTGTTGAATTCTAAATTGCGAGGTTTTGCCATCAAAATCCACGAAAATTGGTAAGGTTGGAATAATGATGAATTCGCAGTATATATTGGTTCTTCACTGTGTTCGCAGTCAATAATGCTTTTATGACGTCAAGGGCAATAGTCCTTTTATGATGTTCGAGTTCATCAGCATTTCATAACTTTCTTGGTATGTATTTCCACAAGGATCAAGTTCTATTGTGTAGAGAAAAAGGGTCTGTTTAGGTTAAAGTCAAAGGCTATATTTGTGCCAATGAAAACTCCTTATCTAATGTGAGAATCTTTCACCGAGTATTGGGAGGGGGATTGATATCAAGGGTAATTGTGAATAATTTGGTTATGTATCAATTTTTGACTGTTTCCCTTGTTTAGACTTTTAACGGAATAGTCCTAAGGTCTCTGTTACCATTTGTAGGAAATAAATATTTTACCCATAAACTTTTAATGGGATAGTCCTAAGGTTCAAATGTCATTGATGCCAATTATTGAAACTAAATGTTGAACAATTGTACATCTAAATTAGCATGTAAGAAATCTTCACAAGGATATATTATGAAATGGATTTTTTGTTTATTTTCTCCAGAAACCATATGTATGTAAGGCTATAGGTTGTACCAAACGTTACACTGACCCTAGTTCATTAAGAAAACACGTCAAGACCGTCCATGGACCCGATTTTTATGCCAACAAGAAACATAAAGGAGACGGAACATGTAAAAAGGAGATGAAAGAAGAATGTGATCAGGTAATATGTCTGCCATAGTATCGGTTAGGCTTAGAGTTATGATGTTTAATGCCACTTTCAACAATATTTCAGTTATATTGTGGAGGTCAGTTTGATTGATGGAGGTAACAGGAGTGTATGCAGACAAACTTTATCACATAATGTTGTATCGAGCAGATTGAAACTCACAAATGTTAGTGGTGATAGCCACTGAGTCTGACTGCATAGGTAGTTGTAAATCCAACTACCATAGGATCTCGACCACGATGGCCCCTTGCCGTAGTATATGTTAAAATACTTTTCATTTACTAACAAATGTAATTAAGCTAGACTGTCGCACCATGTGTACCAATTGTCGTTCTATAAAATTAGGTTGTTAGCTCCTTCATTGTGTCGTCTATGACAACTTGATCACTTGTTTGGACAATTTTTTTTTTTTCACAAATATTTGACTAATATTCCTACTTTACAAATTTTTATCTTCACTGTCTTGTAATCTTCTTTGCAAAATCAATGTTTTAATTTCTATATTAACGTTTTTCTAGGACCAAGAAAAAGAAGAAGGGAGCAAAAAGATGGAGGAATGTCTTACAGTTACACCACTACAGGCTGTAGGGGAGAGAAGACGATCTCAGGTATTAGAGATTTTATTACATCCACTTACTTTCTTGTTCAAATTGTGGCATATACAATGTGAACGTTTTCAATATAAAAATGTTTTTCTATTTGTTCAAATTGTTATGGACGATCTTGTTTTTATAATTGTCAGTTTGCTCGCTCTGTTGGTCTAACCAAAGACTATAATATTGGTTGATTGATTTGATTTTTGGTGTGTTAATGCCACTTTCAGTAATATTTCAGCTATATCATAGTGACCAGTTTTAGTGGTGGAGGAAGCCGCAGTACCCGGAGAGAACCACCGACCATGGACAAGCAACTGGTAAACTTTATCACTTACAGCTGCGAGAGGAGTGCAACCTTTTTTGTAATTTACAAAGCCGGGCGCGAACCCACGCTGTATTGCTGATAGGCTTGTATACGCTCATTGAGCCACCGGGGCCCCCTATAATATTGGTATTTACTGCTTTTCCATTAAGCAGGAAGAGTATACAATCGGGTAAAACACAATAAAGGGCAATGCAGTGTTGCACATTCAGGTACTGTTATTCTTAAAAGCAACATGTTTTCTATGATCTATAATGTCTGAAGTTGGTATGATGTTAAGATTACTCAGAATTACTTGTTATTTCTCTTTTTAATTAACATTTATTCACACAAGATTATAATTACACCCTTAAATATAGTTACATGGTTTTTGTAGTGTCCGTAACCATATTTTCTGTTCTGCAGTTTTTATTCTGTCTACAATTGTTCATATTTTGACTGATTATAACTACTCTGTGTATTTTACATCTTCAAACATGAAAATATCAATCTTTTGACAGTGTTTTCTAGAAGATTTGTTTACTGGTTACGGACCCTACAGATTTCTGATAAAAACATACCTTTTGTATAAAGCCTGATAATTTCTCCAATTGATGTCCGATTTTCATGAATTTGGTATCAAATTAATCCTGATTAATTTTTCTAAAGATTTATATTAAAATAGTTTTGTTGTTTTCCTATTTTGAAAGTAAATTTTGGTGTAAAAATAAACAAATTTCAAGTGCAACAGCATAACGCCTTATTTGTGCAAATTTTTCGGTACCCTTTTGCTTGTTACTCAAAAACTATGAGAGACATCTTCTTGAAGTTTTGTATGCAACTTCTGTGTTTCACCATCCAAAACATGATATTAAAGTGATACCTTTAAATTTAATGAAAGTATGTTAATATTGCACATAACACACTGCTTTTGAGTATGAGCCCTATATTGTGTTTCAGCCAAATATAGAATGCTGAGTCAGGATAATGTTACTTGAGTAAATCAACATGTCTATATGTGGACTGGTCTGTCATTCTACTAGTAAATCAACATGTCTATATGTGGACTGGTCTGTCATTCTACTAGTAAATCAACATGTCTATATGTGGACTGGTCTGTCATTCTACTAGTAAATCAACATGTCTATATGTG
>MJUT01049277.1:176946-206109 GCA_002080005.1 Gigantidas platifrons | reverse complement strand
TGGTCTGTCATTCTACTAGTAAATCAACATGTCTATATGTGGACTGGTCTGTCATTCTACTAGCACTATGAAAATCCTTATAGGAGCTTTTAGTTTAATGTAGCTCAGATAACTATAATATTTGGGATATTTTGAATTAAAATCATTGGTTCCTTTAGTTTAAGCATATTTTATTAATTAATAAATATAGATAAATTTCAATATGATATAGTACAAATAATTAAAGGGATTCGAAAACAAGGTTTCTTTGAGTTCAACACAATGTGGTTTGGCTGTTTATTGACTTGAAAATATTTGAATGTTAATTTGTATAAAAACATATACAATCTCCTACAGTAAAACCTCACTTACTAAACTCTGAATAAATCGAAGTCCTGTATACACCAAACTTTAGATAAAGTTCCAGTGTAAGGATATTAGCTTATCTGATATCACATGATCCATTAAATCACCACATGACTTTCTTGTTTTCAGGACAATGTAGGAAGTGCTGTATCACAACAACAGCCTTCCCCACAAAGTAGTCCAGAGGTTAATGTGACCTGTAACATACAACCTGACCTGATAGAGGACCATATCAGTACACAGATTGTCACCTCAGACCACGGAAGCCTGGAGGAGGAAGAGGAAACAGATATACCAGAACCTGATGAGGCAGATGTAAGTCACTACATTAGTCCCTCTCTTGTAAGGCTACTGCTTCTGCAATTGAAAAGTGATCTTCTAATAGAGGTGGTCTCCCATTGGTATTATTTTACTTTCTTTATACATAATAATAATACAATTGAAAATTTTGTTGTGTTGTATTTCATTGTTAATAGGACTTTCATTCTTAGTTGTTCATTTTAATACATAGCCTTACAAATCAGTTGATTTTAAAAGGGAACTTCATTTAACTCCCTTGAATAGATATACAATCATACCTGTATATAAAGGCCACTCTGGGGAACCTGAAAATGTTATTTTTATCAGCCTATGACCTTTATATACAGGTTAAACTTATATGCACTATTCATTAATGGGAACAATGAGACTGTCCTTTATAGACAGTGGTTTGTTATATAGAGGTCCCCTTTAAGGTAGGTGTGACTACTTATTGATTAAATTACATTTTATTTTCCCTATAATTTATATATGTTTTATTATATTTCTTCCAGATACCAGGAAGTGGTTCATCACTAGTGACGAGAACAAATCGTATGAATGTACAGCGGACGATGCAGAGTAAACTGAATAATAGACTGTCAGGAAAAAGTCAACTACCAACAATATCTAGTCAGGAAAACAGTATGTCTATCTACCGAATGTTAACTTAAGACCAATATAAACCGTTATGGTCTACATAGGTTAGATTTATGGTGTTTAACATCACTTTCAACAATATTTCAGTTATATCGTGGCTGTCAGTTCTATTGGTGGAGGAAACCAGAGTACCTGGAGAAAACCACCAACCTGCCACAGGTCACTGACAAACTTTATCACATAATGTTGTATCGAGTACACCCCCTCATGAATGGGGTTTGAAATCACAACGTTGGTGGTGATAGGCACTGATTGCACAGGTAGTTGAAATTCCAACTACCATACGATGACCATGATGACCCCTGCGAAGACGAATGTAAACAGGTCTACAATACCACCAATCACAGCAAAAACAAAGCATGCCATCTTTGCCTGGGAAATCATTGTTTTATTGTCCTACCGAAAAGTTTATAAAATTTACATTTATTGTTTTTCCATCATTATAAGCACAAAGAATTAAAAAAAAGACAGAGAAAGAACTTGCCAGATATGAGTCGGAATAATGTGTCCTGATAGGATGACATGCATATGTCTTGGTGGGGTGACATGTCCTTATACTAGTATGACATGTCTTTGTGGGATGACATGTCCTTATAGGATGATATGTCTTGGTGGGATGACATGTCTTGTAGATTGTGTTCGGATGCGATGACATGTCCTAATCCTAGAACATTTCTATTGCTCTAGCAGCTAGCTAGTTCTATGAAAATCCAGTATATTATGAATTAAAAATATTTTTAAGCCCTTCCTTTTTTGTTTCCAAGGTAACAGTAGCCAAAAAAATAATAAAAAGAAATGTGGTGAAAAATAGCAGTCTCCCACACATCGAATACCGGTACCTTCTCCCGCCTTCTTTTGAAATGTTCACAATGTTGACATGTTTTATGAGTATACTGTTTCAATTTTCTATATTTATCTTATCGTATATATTATGTATTGTAGTTAACCAGATGACTGATTTATCAGATCTAAAGACATTACAGAAAAGACCACAACACAAAAGTATTACAGATCTCAAAAGTAGGTGTTCAAGTCAAATAAATAATGGAGGGGATCCACATGCCACTTTTGGCAGTAGGTTACCAATTCAGAAGAAAAGTCTAATTCAGTTGTTTATTGGATTATTCCACCGAAATATTGTGGAATGTGGGGTTGAACACCATAACCCTAACTATAACGCCACTTTCAGCAATATTTCTGTTATATTGTGGTGGTTAGTTTTATTGTTTGAGGAAATCAGAGAAAACCATGTCACTGACAAAATTTATGATTCAAACTCACAACTAGGGTTATTGGGGCTTTTTCAGATATTTTCATATATATCTTTACTTGTTGAGATGGAAAGCCCACACAGTAATAACAAAGTGACCAATTTAACACCCCCCCCCCCCAAAGCCGTGGTTAGGTTGTCGTGAAATCTTAAGGTGGGTATCTGGGCATTAATGGTGATAACCTTGTGGTGAGAAGTCATTGGCCTAAACCACTTGGCTACTAATGACTCTGAGTTTACTTTAAAAAAGCTGAGTATTTGATAAACGTTAGGCAATCTAAAATAGACAATCCAGAGAAACATAGGGTAAACAAGACGAAGACAAACAAACAAAAAACACAAAGCAATATGTGTTGGACGGCACTATGAGCAAACAAACACGAATAACGTAAACACAACATGAATTATTCTGAAAATGACAAGAAACTAATCAAATTTTTACTGTTAATGATCATTCACAATGATGATTGTTACTGTGTTTTGTACTACTTAACCAAATAGACATGAGATTATTTACACACAAACAAAAATATAGATTACATACTATCCACATTTCTGCTAGAGTTAACTCCCTTTTATTTTTAACTTTGTAGGGTTAGGTTGTTTAACACCACTTTCAAAAATATTTCAGTTATATCATGACGGTCAGTTTTATATCTGGAGGAAATCAGAGTACTCGGGGGAGGGGGGAACCACAGACATGCCGCAACTCACTGAAAAACTTTTTATCATATAATGTTGCATCGAGTACACCTCACCTGAGCAGGATTCGAACTTCAACTACCATACGATCACGACCACGACGATCTTTCCTTTTATTTTTAACATTGTATTCTAACATACCAATGTTGAACTAGTCATGTGACATATTCTTTTGTTTTGCACCTTAAGACATGTAAATTTTTTAATCATTTTTTTTCTAGGTCGAGGTGAATTGTTACCGGGAAACAAACTACTGCCAGTTGGAGGAAATCGTCGTGACAGTAATACTAGTACAATTAGTTCATACCTTAGTAGCATGAGATCTGATGCTAGTCCGTTTACACTTAGTAGTCACTTCTCCAGTCGTCGGTCGAGTGAAGTTTCGCAAATATCGAATCGTCTTAGTATCACAAATTCTCCGTACGAGTACGATATCACAGGTAATATTCCAATTCATGGACCAGGAATTCAGATTAATAGCCGTCGATCAAGCGAGACTAGTAACATGAGTGATATTGCCGCCCAACTACAAAAAGCTCAACTTGGTAGTCATCCTAATCTTGTTGTTCAGTCCCAAGCTATGACATTGAGAAGTCCCTCCAGTAAATATGCAAATGAAAGAGTTGCACGATTTTTGTCTGCTAGACATGATTTAGACGGAGCAAGGACTAGTACCCCTTGTCAAACCCCTCTACCTCATGAAATACCTAATCGAGAAATCAGAAGAGCCAGTGATCCTGTGCGAACATTAGATCCAAATTTCAGTGCCTTGAAAAAATTACAGCGATTTCATAGCTTGAATATGATGAAACCTTTGCCCGTCCCACAATCGATGAAAAGTTTGATAAATAAGACTGGTTCAAATAACACTTTCCATTCATCACGTAGCAGCATAGCTACTGACTATAGTTTAGCTGAAAATGACGAGTATGGATCACCAGGTCGGACAGATGCAGACCATGAGGCTGCACTAGAAGAACAATTAATGGCGGACAATGAAGACATGATAATTCCTGATGACATGCAAAGATTTCTTAATGAATGTTATAATTACGGTGTACCGAGCAGTATTCAAGAAATGGAAGCACTTCAAGAAAATGAAATCCAGAACGAGGCTGGTCAAGACTCAAATAAGTTTTCAAATCAACAAATGCAAATGAATGAAGGGAATAATAATAACAATATGCAAATGTCTCCTGGTTACTATGGTAACCAAGGTGTGAATCAGAATTCTGTGAATTACATGAACAACACTCAAATGCAAAATAATAATATGCAAATGAATCAAATGTGGAATCAGGATCAAGGTTACAATATTCAAAATATGTCTCAAGGTCATAATATGCATAATGATACTGCTATGCATAATCCAACGCCACCAAATTCATCTAACAATATGATGCCTCCAAACTCGTCTGGCAATATGATGCCACAAAACATGTCTGGAAACATGATGCCACCAAACTCGTCTGGCAATATGATGCCACAAAACATGTCCGGAAATATGATGCCTCCAAACTCATCGGGCAATATGATGCCACAAAACATGTCCGGCAATATTATGCCGCCAAACTCATCTGGCAATATAATGCCACAAAACTCATCTGGCAATATGATGCCACAGAATTCATCTAATATGATGCCTCCTCCTTCATCAAATATGATCCCTCATCCTCCTTCAGGAAACAAACCTATGCAGCACTCTATGCAAACTGGACAAATGACGGACGTACAAATGATGAATATGGGTAATGCGAACATGTCATATAGAATGAATGGTGGCAATATGCCACAAAATATGCAAATGCCACAAGGTGGCAATAATAGAAATTTTAGTAGTGGACAGCAGATGGGTATGAACCAGTGGCAAATGATGAATGGTGGCAACAATACTCAGTTTATACAAGATCGTGGACCACAACCCCCAAACATGCCAAAATCCCAACAGAGAATGAACATGCGGCGTATGCAGGCATTGCAGCAAGCTATGACATCAAATCAAAACAACATGCAGAATCAACAAGTGGGAGGATATAAGAACATGAATAATTCTCAAATGTCAGGAGGTCAAGGTTCAAATAATATGCAAATGCCGGGAGGACAAAATATGAACATGCAAATGACTGCTGGTCAGAATATGAATAATATGCAAATGCCTGGAGGTCAAGGCATGAACAATATGCAAATGCAAGGTCAGAATATGAATACTGAACCTTTAATGAACCAGATGCAACCTGGATTAATGTTACCACCTCAACCCCCTTTAAATAAACGAGAATCTCAAAGCCCCCAAGTTCAAGTACCTCATATTAGCACATCACAGATTCCTGCCCGGGGCAAGGCAGCAAATCGTAATCAAATGATGATGCAACAACGTAACGAGATGTTAACCAATCAAACTAATTGTAACAATATGGTACCGGCCACTCAAAACAATTGTAACAATCAAGAAATGTACCAACAAATGCAAGGGAATTTCAATCGTCAAAAAATGGCACAGAATTTCAATCAAGGTAATAATACTGTGTTTCCTCCTTCTAATATGTATAATCAAAATCCACCCAATCCACAACAAATGTGGAACCAACAGAACATTAATCCACGAATGCCAAACAATCAGCAGTATTCAAACCAAATGGAAATGTCGCCAGGATGTAACCAGGTGACGAGCTCAACAGACCGTGAAGATTCTGCTCAACCAATCGAAGATTTTATGGAAAATATCAATTCTATCTCGTCAGAAAATTTGTTAGACAATATGAGTTCGGTATCGGAACATACCTGTACGAACAATTTTGTGCCCCAAGGGGGAAATCGCTCAGAATCACAATCTTCACGATATTCGATGATGTCCAATAATATGGTCGTCAACGATATGAGCTCAGTTTTGACGCAGCTAGCTCAGGAAAATAAGTATTTGAATATGCGACACTGACCGTGTGCCTAGTTTTTTAGGGAAATTTAGTTAAAGATGACTGATATACTTAAATTGTTATTGTTTGTTTGTTAATGATGTGCTATGCAACACTCAACAGTGTATATGTTTGTTAGAGATTAATTTTTATGACGTTTTTTTTTTACTACTTTATAGTGCTTCCACAAAGGTCATATGTCAAGAGCTGTAAACTGCTCTCTAATTTGTTTATAGACTGCAGTCTTTGGTGCGTTTTAAATCATGTTAATTGGTGCTGTGTTACTATGCAACTTCAACACCTTGATTATTTTTTTAATGAGAATTAGTTTTTTGTCTATATTTGTAAATAAGATATTAAAAGTGCTAATATTTTTATTAGATTTTTTTACTAGAATCAGTTTATATTAGAATTTATCATGTACATGTATTCATTTTAAAAACAATTTCTTCAAATTCAGAAAAAAAAATAGTTCATCCAAATACTTAGTTTTAAACTACGAACTTCTTGTCGGTGTATATAAGAATTAAAGCACCATTTTTTAGATGTAAAAAGGGCTTTGCTACATCTTTTTTTATTTGTATGCATAGCAAACTTTGTTAAATTAGATATCGACATTTCTATTCAATTTATTTTCCATCTGAATGACTGACAATAAATGCTATCTACATTTTTATGGAATTTATTTTGTGACATGATTAATGCTATTTTTTTTATCTAAATTGTGCAGAAATTTGAGACATTTATTATACATATAACATATCATCATATCATATTTTACATTTATAGATATTATCTTGTGTATAAACATCGTTGGTAACCCACGGTAACTCACAGCTGACCATGCTATGTTTACTTGTGATCAGCTGTAGGTTACAGATGATGATGTATAAATACTCTGTATGTAAATATCAAAGGGAGATTTGTAGAAAATATAGTGCAAATCTGATTCAAATCAAGTGTTGTAATCAGCTACACTCCTCCCTATCAACCGACTGAACGTGATTAGAGCCTGAGGTCATAACCAGATGAACTGTCTTATATGAATGCTTATTAAAAAGGTCAACAAATCATAGAGCTTAACATTTGGAAAAAGAATGAAAGACGCTGATAGGACTTTGTAAGTGGCATTTTCATTGGCATAGCATGATTTCATTTGGATTTGGACACAACCTCTAATTGAGTTCTGTCAGATGTTAGGGGGGAGGAGTGTAGTGTATTATAACAGCTGATTTAAATTAGATTGGTTAAAAGTGCAATCTGTAATTAATTTAAAATTGGATTTTTTGGGAACTTTTTTTATCTGGTAATCTATTAACAAAATTTGTTATCAAAGATTACATCAAGTCAAAGGTCACAGTTCAAGTATAAACCAATCAGTTTCAAGCCTGACAAAATATCAAATCAAGCCGGAGGTAACAGTAATACTATAAACCAATCGGCTATTTATAACTATTATAATGTAGCGGTTTATGAAGTATATAGATCTATAGAGGTTACAAATGTAAATATAAGGTTAACTGACATGACCTTTAGCCAAATATTGTTAGATGTTAGTGGATTACCAGATTAAAAAAACATCCAATGAGATCTAATTTTAATTAGAGTGCACTCATTAGTTTCTTACTTTACGATATACAACTGATGATTTTTATCTTGAGATGAAAATAGATATATACAATTATACTTGTAACATGAATGCATTCTTTTCCTTTGATCTTTTTTATGGTTTATATACCAGAATGTAAGCAACAGCTAAGAACTATGAAAAATACATGCAGATACGTGATATTGCACACTTTAAATCTGGCTGTACTTTTAATACTTTCAGAGAGCCATGCAATAATCAATGACTTAGATGTGATATTGCATGGCTTCATGCTATGAATCATATATACCACGGTTTTCCCGAGTTAAATGGTTAAGCAAACTCATGTTTAGCGTTCAATTGTTTAACTGTTTAACTAGGAAAACTGTGGTATTTTTATTACTTATTTCTTTGCTAACGCTGTTAGTATTTACCAGAAAAAAGTGCCAATTTTGAGGTAATCATTATGGATAATGGTAAAGAATACAAGTGGAAGGATTTTAAAATTTATTTGTAAATTTTATTTTTATAAATCTAGCAAAATATCAGATCTGAACTAAAGTAAATTCTCACTATCTAACCAATCATTTGTCATTAGAATTCTGTAAAATTAAATTGTTTGGAGTTTAATAATCATAACATTGTTAAAGATGTCCGGTGAAAAGAGGCTTTTGAATTTTGTACATTTCAAATCACAAAAAGGGAGTAAAATTGATGATAATATTGTGTAAAAAGAGCATTGAAAGTTGATTTTATACTCGTAACGTAAAGGAGCATGCTTTTTTGATTCTTAGCAATTACTTGTATGTGGCGTATTTACAATAAAGGATCTTCTTCAAATTGAGTCCACTAATATGGGTTTTTATGTACTGATCAGATCAAATGGTCAAAGGTGCTTTCCATCATTTACCATCCCTCATCTGTCTCCAATCAGAGTTTAATATTTTACTCAGGGAAAACAAATTTCTTCTAATACAGTTACTATTTGAGTGGGTTCCTTTCTAAAATTGTACAGGCTAATAATTGTACAGGCTAATAATTGTACAGCTAATAATTGTACAGGCTAATAATTGTATGTCAGGAATTATTGTCTATTGAAAGTCTTTTGTAAATTTGAAATTGATTGTAAAACAGATTATCAATTACAATAACATTGGAGGTAGGAACTGAGCAATTACAGAATCCTTGAGGTGGGGCCTGAGAAATTACAGGAACCTTGGGGTGGGTGGGAACTGAGCAATTACAAGAACCTGTGAGTTTGTCCTGAGCAATTAAATGATATTTGAGGGTGGGAAGTGAACAATTACAGGAACCTGAGGGTGGGACCTGAACAATTACATGATCTTTGAGGTGGGAAATGAACAATTGCAGGAACCTTGGGGTGGGACCAGAGCCATTACATGATCTTTGGGGGTGGGACCTGAACAATTACAGGAACCTTGGGGTGGGACCTGAGCCATTACATGAACTTTAAGGATGGGAGCTGAGGTTTTTGCATCACGTTGGCATCGACGACAAAGTAACCTCTCAATACAGGTTATTGCTTAAATCTATTATATATTGTATGCATGCTTCTCATGTTAGGGTACATCTTCAACTTTTTATACTGTTTTTACTCCTGTGTATATGTGTAGGCTTTTACAGAATTACATGGTTGTATGTTTTAGATTTAGTTGTTGGAGAAAAGAATCTCAAAAACGTTACATACTCATTTTATTCACAGCTGACATGGTTTTTTTTTATTGTTAGATTTACTTAATACTCTGATTATGTTTTATAATTTTTTTCATTTGATCATACTTGATAATGATTCTTGTATACAGTAGCATCCCAAAAGTGAGTCAAGTTTTTAAAATACTTGTATATTTCATAGATACAAAAATTATGTGTTTTAAGAAAGGTCTCCTGATTTTGTTTCGTATTATATTTTCATGAAACTTGTACCACAATTTATTTTTATTTTAAATAAAATAACAATTTTACAAATAATTTCAGGTACTAATAACTTGAGACACAAAACAGAATTTTTAATGTCGTAATGTACTATAAATGTACACTTAAAATGCAACATCAAGATTTTGTGTGCAATTGGAGAATACTGATTCACTATGATAATTGTGATACACAATTTTATAAATACTGGATGAAGCTGTAAAATATTCTGCTTTTATGAGTTTAATTTGATTTAAAGTGGACAGAAAATATTCTCTTGAGAATTGTCTTTTTTAAGAAAGTATGTTTTATATGAATTTATAAGGTAAAGTTGAAAAAATGACTCACTTCTTGGCACTCTATTTTTATGAATGACAAGAAATAGATCACTATCAGACATTATAAAACCAGCTTTAGTTTCTTCCTCTTTGTTATCAACCTGTCCTTTTTTAGTTCTATGATTTTATTTCCAAATTTAAAAAGACAGGTTTTTCATGAAGTTCTGAAGATTTTTACTCATAAAGTCCTGATGTTTTTACTCAATCAAATTTATACTCACTATCACAGTAAGCATAATATTTCCTGTGAGCAATACTCAAAGTAATGCACCTTCCTACTTAAACATGGTCACCATGACAATACAGAAACTTGCCAATTTTTGCAAGGTAATTTGGTTTTGAAAAAAAGAAGGGAGGTAATAAAAAAAAATTGTAAAGGGAGATAATCAATGATCATAGGAATAATTTTGAAAGCTTTTGAAGGATGTCTTTCATGTGTTCATGAGTCCCAATCTTACATAGGGGAAGAGGTGATATTACATTGCATGATTGTACATCTCTAAATATGCTCTCAGATGATTAGATTTAAATTTCCACAATAGGCTAAACCTGCAAGATTTATTTTCCCCATTATGAATATAGCTGAAATACTGCTGGCTTGACATTAAACAACAATTAATCAGTCATTATTGATTTTTAATATAAGAAAATTTCTCTGAATTTTAATCAAACAAGTTGCAGTATGAATGTTTTGGACTTATTCCTCCATTAGAAAATGTCTTCCTTTATACCAGATTTCACAGTCCTCGAAATGAAAATTTGAATTTACTTGTCGAATCAAATTCTTGACTTTTTTTTTATATGAATATCAAAATAAAAACTGAAATATTTACTGGTCTTAAAGCCGGAGGACCTGTGCTCATTATGAGGACTGTTTCATAGAATTTAGTTCAACTAATGTGCCATATCACATATTTTACATCATACATATCAAGAAAGGGTAAAAATATACAATAAACTTAGCTTTATATTGGCAGTGTGTACATGGCTTATTGATAAACAAGTGGTAGACATTTTGTCAAATTTTGTATGTAAGGCTGAAATTACTTAATTGTAGTTGTGCCGTTTTCCGTTCTGTTGACCCCATGATTTTTATCGATGGGTAGGGGTAGGACGAAAATTTATTTTATTTTTTCACCACTGATTAAATTGAAAGATGTCCCATTACTACTTTTCTTGATATAAAAAAAAATCTATAGAATTAGATCAATATGATGTATCCCCAATAATTAATTTTGCCTTGACCTCCAAAAAAAGTAGTCCATAATAAAAAAAATTAAATAAAAAAACTCTTACATTTAAAATGGTCAAGTTATTTACACTTTTTCTGGTATCATATCATTATCTTTTAAACTGACCGCTAGCAATACAAATAAAATTCTGATGTGATCTTTTTATTCAGAACTTTTTATTTTATTTTATTTTTTAATTTTGTTTTAACGGAGAATAATTACATTTTAATTAGAACTATGCAATTTTACAACAACAAAAAAATGAAAGGGACAAAATTAACATGTGCAGCAATCAAAGATCTCCGTCATTGTAGTATTTTATATCAATTTCGTAACAGTATGCAGTAGAATGATTGTGCTGTAAACTTACTTATGGTTGTCAAAATAAAATCATTATTACATATAGAGACATGTCTTGTGTTTATTATGGAAAGAAAATTTAAACAACAATGATCGACAATGCCACCAATATCAATAAAATGAACAATCACCTCTCATTTTAACTCCTTGAACATGAAAAAAAGACCACAACATTTGACATTATGAAAGAAAGTCTAAACAGTGACGGTCAATATAACAATAATAGTTCAGTTATATTGTGGCGGTCAGTTTTATTAATGGAGGAAGCTGGAGTACCCAGAGAAAACCACCGACCTGTGGCAAGTTACTGACAATCTTTATGTTGTATCGAGTACACTTGCCATGAGCAGGATTCAAACTCGCAAATTTAGTGGTAATGGGCACTGATTGCACAGGTAGTTATAAATCAAACTACCATACTATCACGGTGGCCCCCTATTCCAGAGGGAGGAGTTAAATATCACATGACATCGATTAAAGTAGTATCATTTATATGCCCTTTCTACATGATCATACTTTTACAGATATAACAGAGCTGCATCACCATTATTATTTGGGTAGCTTGAAGGACTATTAACTTTTACATTATCTGTATATTTGTTTAGTCTTATACAAGCACTATCCTACACTGTAATGTGTTTAGAGGAAAGATGACAGGTCTAAGCATGTTTATAGGTGAGTACAGAGTTTTTCTCAATTATTCCTCAATGGCATAGGGTCGTCATGGTCGTTATCGTATGGTAGTTGGATCTACAACTACCTGTGCAATCGGTGCCTATCTCCACTAAAGTTGCGAGTTCAAATTCCGTTCATGGCCAGGTGTACTCATACAGCATTATGCAGCTCAGTACCCCTTGCTTGAAAGCATCTAGGGAGATCCTATCCACCAATGGTTGTGGAAGGTTGTTCCATATCTGTATCTGTATAATGCTGGAAGGTAACATGGTCACTGAGCAAATGTTATCCAGGAGTGTGTTTGCACACTAGATTCTTGTTAGTCGCACGAAATTGCAGCTTTGAAGCCTTCTACAGTTTTGCTGCTCACGGCACTTTCTGTTAGCGTGTTCCAATCTTTCACAGTTCTTGGGAAGAAAGAATGTTTATATATCTCTGGTGGCTGAAAGTACTTTGATTTCTTTACTGTTGGATGTTCTTGATGGACGTTGGTTATATTCAATATTATTATCAGCGGTTATGGCTACCAGGTCATGATCATTGACTATTGACTATATATCCTTATACTGCCCGGGCAGAAGGAATGCCTGTAGATTGAAGTTCTGCCATATGGGACAAGGAATCTTGCTATGTGACCTCTAGCTAGGGTGATGTAGTATGTAGCCCAAACGGTGGTATTGCTAAGAGACAATTTACTATTCTGTACATCATTACAGCTTTACATCTTGTCCTTCTCTAGCTAGGTCAATTGTTGTCACTGTAGAGTACTTAGGATAGTTGTTACGCTACTAGTTTGTCGATAGTTGTTCATTACAAACTGGGCTGATCGTCTTTGTGTGCATTCTAACATACATGAATGCGTCTAATGAGAAATGTTTGTTAGCAGTGGTTGTTAGACATATTATTGTTGTTGGAGATGCAATCATCAAGAGAGGGAACGTTGTGATCCCATTAATCGA
The DNA here is from genome assembly GCA_002080005.1 of Gigantidas platifrons. Taxonomy (NCBI): domain Eukaryota; kingdom Metazoa; phylum Mollusca; class Bivalvia; order Mytilida; family Modiolidae; genus Gigantidas; species Gigantidas platifrons. Next base: position 192,839 of record MJUT01049277.1, on the reverse strand, counting down.
TTTAACCCCCCATATGTTTTGTGGCTGTCCACAACCAGGACCTGGGTAAACGTTAAAACGTTGCCTATGTCATATGTGGTGGGCTATTTTTATATTCAATACAATGATTTGGGGGAGAGGTGATTGTTCTATTTGTTGATATTGGTGGATTTTATTACCATCAATGTCTAAAGGCACTGGCTACGATTACCTGGATTAAGTAATAATAACGAAAAATTAGGATTACCTGAGAGACTAAGTGCCGGAATACAATTTCGGTGTATCAGGCTAGAACGTCCGACCGCCAGATTGTCCGCACGGACATAATTGCCTAGACAATATCATCCGGGCCGAACGATTCGGCCTAGCCAATCTGTTCCGACCCTAGGCAATTTTGTCCGGCCTTTGTTTCATGAAATCAAGAGTTCAGATGCAAATTAGAGTTAAATTTCCTTACAATCACCACAAGACACAATATTCGGTGAACACTTCTTAAAAGATATAGTATATCATATTGAATGAATCTGTTAAAGGGGGCATTAGCTACGATTTTGACCAAAACAAATTTATATGTTTTGGAAATTGGTAAATAGCTTTAAAATGATGAAATAAAGGTAAATATTTCACATTAATTAGCAGATCAAACCACTTTCCGCCTTTTGAGAACGAAAATTACCATCGATTATTACTTATTTGCTTGCAAGCAAATCATTTGACCTCGCTTTTTCCGTATGCAATTGACCTTACTGACAGGTAAAAACGAATAATTTGTATTTTGTTGCTTATTAACTGCCAACTTGCATGGTTCTTTGTCCGTAATTAACACCGACTAAAAGCAGATTCACAAAAAAAAATATAAGAAATTAGTGCATTGTTGTACTGGTTTAATGACGATTCGACAAACTCCGTAAACAATGTCGATAATTAATAAGATGACGTCCATTTCTTGATCGATCTCAAAACACGAGCAGTTACACGTTTTTTTCCCGATGCGCGTACATTTCATAACATTGATAAGTAAGTTACAATAGACAATAGACAATACTTTATTTAGCCACAGACACACTGAGGTGTACAAGAGGACATAATATAAATATACAAACAACAAAATCAAACGATACAAAATATACTACATTATACATACTACATAACATATGTCTCTAATGCATTACACAATACAAAACGCACTACACAACATAAATGTAATACACAATACAAAACGTACTACAAAACNATAAGTAAGTTACAGAAACACGTTTTATTAAAGCATCAATCATAACTGATAGTTTTTATGGGTAACAAAAATTTACGATTTGGCAGATAATGCCCCTTTAAGTAAATTATTTGGCAAACATGGAAGAGAGCATTTATAATGCCCTTCTGAAGTATGCAATAGACAAAGAATATCAAGAGGGCTGACTGAAAACGAAAAGCGGAAAATAAGAAGACAGGCACAGCAATTTGTAGCAAAAGACAATCGTCATATAATGCAGTTCCAAATGTTCGAGGGCAAACTGATGTTCCATGAATTTTGTCAAAATGTGTGTCTAGATGGCCCCTACTGTATGTGCATATATGAATGGGATGGCAAATTGTTCCCTTAGCTTCTCTCACTATTTTTTTGTTTTCTTGTGTAAATAAAGTATAAAATACATAGTATTTGTCATAAATTTGTTTTGTATTTTTAGCATACATTTTGTGATAACAGACCGGACCATATTGCCTGGACCCGGACTATTCTGCCTAGTCTCAAATGTCCGACCGATCGATTCAGCCTAGGCAATATGGTCCGGTCGGACAATCTGGCGGGCCGGACAATATTGCCTGCTACACCAGTTCAGGGAAAAATATTGGGTAATCGTAATTTTATTTGTTAGTTACCTGGTCTTATTATTACCCGGAAGTTCTAGGGATTTCATTATTGGGCATAAAGAATTGAAAGAATTATTATTATTATATATCAATTTGTAATTGATAATACATTTTAAATCAATACATCAAAAATATATGAAATATACTTCGTAAATGTATTTACAAAGATGGAATTACATAAGAAATTATCAAGTGACTTCCCTTTGTCAAGCTAGGATAAGGTAAGATATAGCACTGTCTTCATAGCCAGTACATGAATTTTGGTGGCGCTTTGAGGCCAACAGATTGTTTGTAATTGTTTGCTTTGTCTTCGTTGACACAATTTTGCAACTACTTCTGTACATTTGTATAAATTTTGCATCTTGGTAATGTTTAAGTTGGCTCTCAAATTCCTTAAATGACTTAAACTTTTGTCCAACTTCAAAATTGAAGGACTGGACTCCCTCATTCTCGTCCATTTTAAGATTCCCAAATGAACTACATGTCTTGATAACATACACGGTGAGCACTTTTCAGCGCCTTTGGCCATATTTTTACACAAACAAATATAGATAAATTAAATTCAGAATGAAAGTTTATAATAAAATTGGTACCTATAAAAATAAATCAACAACAACAATGAATAAGATTTAATATTTTATTTACATACAGCTATTCCGGGTAATAATAAGACCAGGCAATTCTAACAAATAAAATTACGATTACCCGATTTTTTCCATGAAATAGGTTCCTGAACCGGAATTGTATTCCGGTACTTAGTCTTTCATGTAATCCTAATTTTTCGTTATTATTACCCAATCCAGGTAAATCTGGGTAATCGTAGCCAGTCACGGGCATAGCTTGGGATCAAATATTACAGAGGCAGGGCACCCCCCACCCTCGGAAACCACTGACAATTTAAGTCAGGAAAAATTTAGTTTCTTTTTAAAACAATTAGTCATGGCCCATTTGTAGGGATGATACATGATTTTTTCAAAATAAGTAAAACCTAAAAAAATGATATATGCATTTGAAAGCCTTTATCAAGACATTTTCAAATCTGCAATAAAACGTCCAATATCATGATTATTGACAGAAAAATCTAAATTTTAAGTTTTGGACATTTTCGGATTTCAGTAAAATTTTTATCCAACTTTGTCCAAGCAGAAATAAAATAAAATACAATATTATCTACATGAAATATATATTTTTTTTAATTCCAAATTTCAAATTTATACATATGAAATATGAAAAAAATGTCTTACCCCAGAGATCTGTCCAAATATGGGATATAACATGTGTTTTAATCATACGAAAAGGGGTGTGTGTGCATGTAAATTAGGGCCATCATGCAAAATGCAGGTAACATGCAAATTAAAGTCTTTAATACAGAGGAAAGTGGACTCTACTGAACTCCTATCTTTTACCGACTACAGCATTTAAATTGCTACTATATTTTTATTTCCCTTCAATTATAAATGGGTAATCACCTAATCAATGAAACACTTAAAACAGTAACTCAATAAACTAACCCGAATAATCCAGTCGTTATATTACGCTCCCGCTGGTCGCTCGAGTAGCGACAGTGGATAGAGGGCGCTGAATTATTCGAGTTACTCAATAAACTGGATAAATTGAAAATTCTGATGTTGACAACTTTTCAAAGGATTGAAGAGTTCTACAAAGGGCAACAACTCTTATGTGAAAAAAGGGTGCATCATTTCAAAAAAAATTTATATCACTATGAATACAATTGTTTTCCCTCAATTTTATGGTTTTGGTTTCTAGTAAATACATAAATCTACATTAAATACACTATAAGAATCGTGTATATGACCAATTTCATATGTTAATGTCTAATTTTAATTTTCAAATCCCTTTTCAGAACCTCAAAACTTCGATGTTTTTCTGGAAATGCAAATATACAGTCGTAGAAATGTCTAATGAATATTCATATCGAACATTCGGAAAAGTATCTTTTACCATTTTCATATAAAACCCCGTAGAACGATGCCATCCAAGACCGTTTATTTTCGCGCTAAAATGGAAACAAAAAAATGTTAAATTCTGGAGTTATCTCCCATTGATGTATCGTCGCTACTATTTGAATCAAATTTGTCTTGTATTGATTCCATTACCACTGAGCATGTCGAATGTTTTTTAAAAAGAAAAATGAAACGCCTTTGAATAGATGACATGAAACGACGTATCTTAAAGGAGTGCCGAGTTATTGTTCACAATGCAACATCAAAAATAGTGATTTTAGTCTCATGTTTATTGAATATATTTTTTCTTCTCATGTTAAACTACTCCTGTGCCAATTCCAATCGTTTTAACATGACTCATTTATTACAGGTCAGCCACAACATTACACTTTTATACTTATTAAGCAATAAAGATGTTATTAGAGCAATTTAATTTACATTAATTATTTAGTTTATTTATGGAGGTATTTTTTTTTTTACCGAGGCAACTGCCTCGGTTGCCTCAATGGAAGCTACGCCACTGCCAGTGCCATCTTTAAACTTTCTTTAATTTCAATAAAAACTACTACAAGTAGTATTGGGTTTAGATAAAGAGAGGATATAGGCTTCTCCGCGTGTAACACCCACTCCCGATCCCCCATCACGACTTCAAGGAAAATTACTGAAGGGTTGTTTAGAGACTGTACAGTGCGTTATGAAATCATAGGTACGAAAAGCCTATGGCAGTATCAAAATTAGTATACACATTTACTGGAGCCCCTCTAGATTGTTAGGCCCTAGGCTTCAGGTTGTCAAGCCTATAGGTAAATCCGACACTGACTACAAGTGTTTATTATAAAGATCAATGAACAGTTGTTTTCAGGAAAAAAAGTCATTCACAAAAATACAAGTTCTTAGAAATCAGTGAAACACAGTGATGGGTGTGTCATGTAAGTTCTACAAATATTGATTTTTAGGTATATTACATTTTAATTACAACTATTGGTTTCAAGAGACTAACATTCTTGCATGCAATATACAGGTAGCAGTTACTCAGCCGAAAGTAAGTCAACATTTTGATTCCATCTTTTTTTTACATTTACATAGCATATGATCTGTTTGATTTTGTATTTTCTTACGCTATTTTTAAATTAAGGGTATATATCAAGTACCACATCAAGAATTAAATATATAGACAATGCATTGTTATAAACTAGATACTGCAAAATGGTTTAAGAATGAACATTTTAACGTCAGCCCATTATTTATTTTTCGGGGATTTCTTGAGTCAAGAAATCAATTTGAAACTCCCAAGCGAAATGAGATATAAGGCAACATTGGCAATACTCGCCATTCATGGGTTTTTGGTAGCGTTTTGAGTACCAGTTATTTTTTTGCCAAGCTGAATGAAGTTATTGCTAAATACCACTGGCGATTGTTGCGTGGAACTACCCCCCCCCTTTTTTTTTATAACTTGCTGTATACATATTTAATTTCAATAACATCTCTCTAATATTTCATCTTCTTTTCCTTTATTTAACGTGTTTGTGTCCGTATCTCCACAATAGTATTATTGTAACAGCAGCCCCCATGTACCAGTGAGTTAGCACTATAAAATCCAACTAAGCGTGTTGGTCTAGTACAAAGCGGTCCTCATCATCATCTCATTGAAAATTAACTTGTTCTCGCCATGACATAGCTGAAAAATTGCTGAGTTGGCGTTAAGTAACAATCACTCACTCACTCACTCACTCACACACTCCTAAATTTCACACAAGACACTAAAGGCAATTTTCCTGTACGATGAGATCGCTAGTTTAAATATACCTATAGATTTAATATTTAAATATATCTTAGCACATCGCACAAGCAAAATAGGCATAGAAAAATATCTAAAATGAAAATTAATATGAAAAATGATCAATGTGTCGTACAGATTGTAGAATCGAGCTTTGAGACGCGTAACAATATATGTATAATATCTAAATAGAAGAGTGAGTGAGAGTGATTGTTGTTTAACACCAACTCAGCAATTTTCAGCTATATCATGGCGGGAACGAGTTAATTTCAATAAGATGAGTATGAGGTCCGCTCTGTTCTAGACCAACACGCTTAGATGAATGTTTATAGTGCTAGCTCACTGGAACAACAGTCCGCTGATAGACATGTCGCCCAACTAGGACACATTATCCTGATTCCTAACCAACCAGTCCTTGCGCTTTCTCCTTGATGTTTCGTGCTAGTGGAGAAGAAACAAATATACCAAATTTATAGTATTTGGTTTGACCTGATCGGGGCTGGGACCCATGATCTACCACACCCGAGGCGGTTACACGATCCATTACACCATCGAATATCTAAAGAAATGCACATTTTCACGAATAAATGATTGATTGATTGATTGATGTGTAACGTCCAGCGAGCAATTGTTCAGCTATATTCAGGACGAGAATAATTTAAACGCTACGGGACTCGAAACAAGTAAATGTGATGGGTAGGGACGGAGAATTTTGCCAGTGCAACATGTCTCCTATGGACCACTAATCATGAGCATAATGCTCATAATGAGCTGTTACACTGGGTTCTTTAACGTGCGAAGAGGGTGGCAATCTCTCAACACGGGACCTCGGTTTTATTTACGTCTCATGCGAAGGACGGGTTGGTTGTCAATTTATACATCCCGCACAACCGACGGACGCCCCTTCAAGTCGAAGAAGCTCTCGCTCCAATTTCTATACCCCGGGGTTGACCCCTTTTAGAGGACTAGTGCCTCTAGGACGGAGAAACCTGGTGCCTATTCTATCTCCGGCACACCCTCTCTACAAATAAAAAACAAAACAAATAAATACATATTAATACATGGGCATTTCCATATTGGCCTGGTTATCATCCCGAGACACCCATATTGGTCTGAAACGAAGTCGAGGGCCAATATGGGTCGAGGGATGATAACTAGGCCAATATGGAAATGCCATTGTATTAAACTATTTATTATATACTTCCGACATCTGCAGACGTAAACACCGGAAGTTGTTTATTTTGTCTGAAACGCACGAGGGGCACCTAATAACCGGTTATTTTCCCGGGGTGTGAAAATATGGACAGTTTACTTCCGGTCATATTGGTCATACAAGAATGCCTTTATTTTTATCTAAGTATGTAATAATAAGCAATATTTTCATACAAAGAGTTTTGTCCTCTTTCAGCTATATTCAGGACGAGAATAATTTAAACGCCACGGGACTCGAAACAAGGAAATGTGATGGGTAGGGACGGATCGTACGAGATTGTCATTTCCATAAGAAAGTTCTTCAATTACACCAATTTATGCATGGTAGTTTATCATCATGTATTTGAACAACATCACCTAATTTCACCCTCTGAATATTGTTGCCTGAGACTCGGTGAACTTCACGCAAAGACGTTAAGTACTCGTGTTTCCATCTTGTCAAGAAATGTTCAATTAGGCGGAATCTTCTCTTCGTTTGTTCATTTAAAGTAACATGAGAATTTAAGAATGTATTGTTACAGTCACTTTCTTCTGTATTCACGTCTGGATACGGGAACGATTTAATTTGCCTTCCATATACTAGTAACAGATGCGACGGGATAAGCGGTTCGGGATCAGAAATGCCCGACGATATGAAAGTAAGCGCCCTATTGTTCAAATGTGCTTCAATTTCGACTACTATTGTTTGAAGTAATGCATAGTTTATGTATGAACCTCCAAACACTTTCTTAAGACAGTTCTTTGTGAGTCCTACCATCCTCTCCCAAAATCCACCGTACCATGGGGCACGCTTAGGTATAAACTTCCATGAAGTTCCGCGTTTGTTAACCATTCGGGTCCACGCATCCATAACGTGCAGCTTTTCAGTTCTTCATAAGGTATTCCACGTGATAAGAGATCGGCAGGGTTGTATTGAGTTGGACAATATGTCCATCTATGTTCACTTGTAAGTTCCTTTATTTCGGCGATCCGATTTGCAATAAATGTTTTAAGCTGTTTCTTTGATGAAAGCCAATGTAGTACTATTTGACTGTCGCTCCATAAAACGCATTTTTCAACATGTAGACTAGAGAGAATATGCGACGCTAATCTTCCCTCTATTAAAGCGGCCATAAGTTCAAGTTGTGGTATGGTTAACTGTTGTAAAGGTGCTACTCTTTTTTTTTTTGCCATTACAAAGGTCGATTCATTTCCTTTCACTAAGTATGCGCATGCTCCATAAGCTACTTTGCTAGCATCTGCAAATACGTGTAAAACTGGTCCTCCTGTTTCATTTGTGTCACTCTCCAAAAAACGTTTCGAAAATTAAATTTTTGTACAATTTTCCATGTCTTGATTGATCTTGTACCAGTGTGTCATAATTTCCTGGGGTATTGTCTCATCCCAGTCAAGTTTTCTATTCCATAAATTTTGCAAAAATATTTTACTTCGTACAGTTACAGGACTCAACATTCCTAAAGGATCGTAAATTTTCGACGCTCTACGCATGATGTATCTTTTAGTGATCTGATTTTCGGACAACTTTGGTAACTTCCTATACATTTGTTGTGAATTAAATGATGAAGTTTGGTTTCTATTGATATCAAATGTCTCAGCTAATAGGTTTAGAAAACTTTGTGTTACAGGAACTGAAGAGCTAGGTGTAGCTGCTTGAGCGGCGGGTTGCAAAAAATTTCGCATTTTGCGTATTTTCATCTCTAAATTCAAATAATACTCATCTAATTCTATTATTTCTGCTTCGAATTCCTCTTCCGATAACTCACTGATGATTTGACTATTCAACCCCGACAAAAGTTTTTGTTTATCCAAGATTAAATCAAGAATTGTAGCAAGTTCATATCTCGAATTCCGCGCTAGATTTTCCGTCTTCAAATTTCTTCACAAGCTTTGTAAAAGCGCTTCTATGTCCCGATCTCGTTGCTTTAAGTTTTATATATATATCGTTTACCATTGAAGAAAAGCTTTCCCATTTGGGAAAGAATGACGATATAGTGAAGGATTAATTAGTGTCCTCCGTGAAATATTGTCCTTTGTTATAATTGTGTTCTATGATATAGTCCGAGGACGGAATAAAGCGCAGAGGTGACTTCTTTTGGTCTGTTGGGCATTTTTCATTTGAAAAATATACAATCGGACACAATTTCACAGGGCACTATTATGTCTTACAATATCCCAAACCGTATAGTTAATTTGTTATATATTTGACCAACGACTAGCCAAAGTTGGAATACTATAATTTTTTCTTCTAAAAAATTAGATTCGATAACGTAACCCTCAGTTCGCTTGTGCTCCAGTGAGGATAAATGTTCAACCCATGGTTAAATGAGCACAAATCTACGGCTGCCATGAATTATTTCTTAAATAACACATGAAAAGGTGTTTAATCTGAAACAGAAAATACATGGAATTGTTAAATGAAATGTAATATTGAAATTCACGCTTACCAGTTAAATTCAGTAATAGTTTTATTCCCAGTGTGTCTCCTCCATTTATATAGGTACAAAATATATATCTTATGGACTGATCATTAATACATAATTCTGTGTGCCTCCTAATAAATGTGCAAAATATTTTTTCTTTTTTTTTGTAACTGTTGATATAAATGTCATGAATCATATGTAAATCATTCTAATCATTGTAACTAAATTTATTGTGATTATTCTGCTCATCTTGGGCGCTGTGATTAGAAATAAAATCTTTTGTATTTGTATTTGTATAGTTATTTATTGGGTAGAAATGGGAGACAGAACACATTCAGCAAGCGGTAGCGTGGCCGAGTGGTCTAAGGCTCCGATTTAAGGCACCAGTCTCTTCTGATGAGTGTGGTCAAATCCCACCGCTGCCAAGTAATTTTTTTTACAATTGTTATTGATTTTTTTTTTAAATAAAAAGAAATTGATGGAACCGAGAATCACCAAAATGCATATAGCTAAATTAGGTATCAAACATTCTGAGCTTGCTTTTTAAAATAAGCAATTCAGAAATATTTGAATAGTTGCCGGCAGCGTCGTTTGGGGATTTTACGGTCGAACATGCAGTTTTAGTTGGCGATTCGTAGCGGGGCCAATAAAACGGACATTTGAAATTATCCCCCTTTTTACAATTTCAAAATAGATATGTTTTTTTTTTTTTTTTTTTCAAAGAAAAAATGCAAAATATTGATAAAGAAGAAGATAAAAAGATACTAAAAAACCAAAATGAACAAAAACTGCTTGGCAGCGGTGGGATTCGAACCCACGCCTCCGAAGAGACTGGTGCCTTAAACCAGCGCCTTAGACCGCTCGGCCACGCTACCGACAACAAAAATCGCTCATAAATATAAATGTCCTTTATTTCCATCCCATAATAATTTCCAAAATTTTACTTTTAGGCAATATTAACATATTATTACATAATAAACACACATGGAACTTCCGTTTCAGATCGTTTTTTCTCACTTTTGAGACAGACCCGTTCTTATTTTTAGCGATGTGAGATTGTCTTATCTTGTACTAGTGCAAGACAAAACAATCACGTGGGTTTTACCGGCAAATGCATGCTGTACAGTTTATGTCAACTGCCCCCTAGTTCTCCATGCTTCACCAATAAAACCACGATTCTATTACATAAGTATTTTTAAATTAATGTATGTATACTATTCTGCTAGCTAACAATTTAACTATCGTGCACCTTTCATGTTTCACGGTGCATGACTATCTTCCAGTCAATTTGTTTACTTTGAGTAAATAATAGAGTGCTCTCCCTTGTTAGTAACCAACGTTACATCCCTTTGACCGAATTCAAATATTTTTTCACAGCCACAGGTATTTATCGACGCTGTTGTACTGTTGAGTTACATTTATCATATATTTATTAAATACATTGTATTTTATTATGAAATACTGCCAAGACACGGATGCATATATGAATAAACTAAATATTTACTTCAGCAATGGAAACAAAATTTGCGGCAAAACGCTCGATCGGGATTGTAAACAAAACAATTAGGTAACAGCTGATAAAAGTGAGAAATAAAATCAAACATCGGCAAAAAGTGCAAGACAGGGAAATCTGCGACACCCTCGGGTGTCGGAGATTTCCCTGTCTTGCAATTTTGCCGGTGTTAGATTCTATATTTCTTTGCTTGAACAACCGGGTTTTCTATATATATTAACATGGGTTTAAAAGTATCCTGAAAGGTTTCTACTGACATTCAGTATCTAATATTTTTTTTTATCTTAACAATGTAGGAATTCATTTTGTATTGATGTACTACTTTCTCATACATCCTTTTCGACTGGTACCCATGTTTAGTGGTATTACACCTCTATATCTTGTTATGGTCATTAAATAGTATGGGTAGTAATCCAAAGGGATATACAACGGTTCTTGAAGAAAATATGTTGGAAGTTCATGTAGATCTTTGATTTCATGGAAACTTAATCATCAGTTGTGATTGGGAAATTGAAAGAGCCCAAACTAAAACTAAAAACTGAAAGACTATCTGAACATGACAAAAAACTGGAAACTAATGTTTTCAAGGAGCTTGGATGCAATTTTTTTTGTTTTGTTTGTTTGTTTTGTTTTGTTTTGTTTTGTTTTGTTTTTGTTTTTTTTCTTTTTTGTTATTCCGTTCGTCGCACACTCAATATGTTAGATGAACGCCAAATAAACAAAACAGGCGAGGTTCATAGGTAATATATGGTATGTTATGTGCTTCAGTGCCGTACATGTAATGAGACAACATGAATAATTGGTATACAATGCAATTGCGCTTCTGCTTCTGTTTTCTAGATGTCAGTGAATATTGGGTCCGTATTGCTCATCAGTAGTATATCAGCACAGCTCAAGGTAGTATTTGCGGGGGTACGATGAGGTGCTACCGGAAGTCACGTGACCGGAAGCGGCCCTGACCGGAAGTGACGTCAGTGTTTCCCACCAGAGCCATAGGATCACTCAATAAACGAGGTAATCTGTTTCTGGCGTACACTCCTGTAAATACTGGTCTTATACGAGGATGACGTTTCAGTATGTGCTCTATTTGTAGTGTGTTCACTATGCACTGTAGTCAAACAAGACTTGTTTCCTTCGGAGGAGGAGGAGGAGGAGTATAATCATAGCCAGTTTCCGTCATACACATACACGTTCAAGCTGAATACCTGCTCCTATTCCACCAAATCATCCAACGTCACACCCTTGAAGTCTGCAGGGGTCATGTCTTGCTGTTGTAGATACTGTCTGTAATACGTCTTGGTTGGTGCTTTTAAGGCTTTGACATGTGAAGTTCCACGATGTACTGCTAAACATCGGAAGAAGCATAGGCTGTCCTCATGAGGTCCATGGGATCCACCAACTAAGGCAACGACAGCTTTGTTCCTCAAAATATGGTTTGGAAGGACGACTCTGGTACCAAACGGGTGGCCAAACACTTTGTTGACATAAAACGTCACATTGGTCAGCAAATGAACGACCCATTTCACCGGTTTCCATATGCCGTAGGAAAAAACCAAACGACACGTTGATCTTGAAGGATGTTGTCTGCTGTCTGTACATGTTATCTCATGCAAGGTAAAGTTGTACCGGTCCTGGATACGGTTTCCGGTCGCTTCCTCTGTAAGGATGGACTGCTAATGTTGTATATAGACCTTTTTATTCTTAAAAACGAGGGCGCGGCCATTATCGATTTCCGAGTGTGTCCGCCATTAGTAATATACAAAAATATTATGTTCTCGGGGTTTATCGATACGCTAATGTATGGTTTCTCTAGTACAGGTGTCACAATATACTGTTATTTCGGCTTGAAATTCAATGATAACACCTGCTGTGAAGTGATTTGTAAACGGAGATATAATGAAAACAAATAAATTACCTTGCATGTATTATTATTTTTTTTAAGTACCGTTATTTTCCCCATACAAAATCGGTATAAATCCTACTGCATGCACTTTTTTATTTATTTTATTTTATTTTATTTTTTTTGCTTTTCAAGCATAAGAAAAAACGGGTAATCAAATTAATATTTTGTATGAAATTAAAAAATAAATATATAAATTATAATATACGCTTTTTGAAATTATTACTATATGATTTAAAGTGAAGACTTATAAACATAGATACAAAATGCAACTATTTTGCGTTCTCGATTTTCAAGCCGTCTTCAAGTTGTGTCCTTTGCAAGGTTGATCACTGTCGTTATCAAAAATATATATATGTCGTGAAAATATTTTCTAGTTGATCGGAATTAGGTTGTCTTGTAATATACAGGATGTACCCAATATACAGGAAGACCCCCTACTGTAAAGCAATCTACTAGTATTTTGAGATGCCATTCAATGAAAATAACAACCTGACCATATTGTTACATAATAAGAATAAGAATTAGATAAGAAATTGAAATTTATAGAAGATATTTAATTTAATTTAATTCTTTATTTATTTCAAGAGGATTGCCGACAGCCAGAGGCTACGAAGATATTTATACACATTTATAAGAAAAAAATATAAATTTATTTTTTAAGTACAAATAAATTGGAAGATGGCTTGAAAATCGAAAACTCAAAATAGTTGCATTTTGTATCTATGTTTATAAGTCTTAAAGTGAAGTAATAATGATAAAAGACAGTGTCTATTCTTACAACAATTTTCAACAAATTGTTGTAAGAATAGCCGCGAATCTTATTCTTACAACAAATGATATTACGGAACCCATTCAATGAGCAAACGAATTTTTATTTAAAATAGCGATCATATACAGTAGTTAATTTAAACATATTTTATTGTCTAAATAATTACAAAAGGATCAGACATAAGTTTTTCAACTTAGTATTGTCTTCTCCATACAGTAGTTGCATTGGGTTCCGTTACGATTTGTAACTTTTTTCATATAAATTTTTATTTTATGATTACAGCCTTATAATAGACGTATTTTTATATGATTTATGAATAAAATAATTAATTAAGTTAGTTGGATTTTGTTTTATTTCAATAATAAAGAGAAAGGGTAATTGGTTTTTAGTCATGTCTAGTTGAACAATACTCACATATCACGTGATACTTAATCACAAAAAAAGATAGTAGTAGAATGCACGTATTGTAATAATACGATATATGTGAAACTGACTTGCATGCCAAAAAGTCAATTTTCTGTGATTACTGCATGATTACTGTTTAGTGTGGTTCCATATAAAATGTACCAACCTTAAAAAACAGCCAAAATCAACCTATTGGTGTTGTAGGCAATGAATCAAAATGTAAAATTCATTTGTGGACTTTTGCTTTAACAGTTTTTTTGCATTGCATTGTTTTTATATTTCAGATATTTTATAAAAATTTAAACTTCATGCTTTTAAAATCGTCTAGCATTCTAAAAGATTTTTAGAAGCTTTTTAAAAAAACGTTTATCTGTTCTGTTCTGTTCAGGAAAGTCCACCCTATATGAAGGGTCACCGTCAATTATAGCTGACGTACGCGTTATGTTTAAAACCAATACAATTAAAAGTTAAACGATTTGGTTTAAAAGGTAAAATAAACTATAACATGTATTTACACTGTACATGGTTGAACTGGCATGGATTAAAAATATTCAATCTTAAAAGTCCTAGATTTATTAAAAAGATAAAAAATCATTATAAAACGGTATCTTAACATTTAAAAATAACGTTTTTCTCACTGGTCTGAGAGTTTCATTTGTATAAAATATAAAATATATAAAATATATAATATATAAAATATATATATAAACATGACTGACAGCAACCTTTTACTCTAAAACCAGTTCTGCTCTTTTCACATGCAGAGCATAAATCAGATCTCTGCAGATCGTGTCTACATCTTTCCGGTATTGAGAATTAATCAGATTACTTGCACTGCAGTCAATTGCTGTCAGTTGAAGCAAGTCCTTTTCAGAATTGACTAGGAAATCTGTGTTTACTTGTAACTTCTCAAGATGCAAAGCCAATCTTACCAGGTGATTATATCTTTTTGTCGATAGTGTATCGCATTTAAGGAGAAAGTGTCCTTTTTACGATTATCAAAATTGTATTTTATTGTTTTTATGTAATATTTTATTCTATGATGATAAATTATATGTTGTGCATATGAAGAAATGTATATAGATCTATATAATACAATAAATATATATGATTAATTACAACATTATCTTTTTTGTTGTAATAGGCTGTAGAGGCTATTCTTACAACATATTTAATCTATAGGTAATAATTATTCGTTTCTCATTATATAATCCGTAATATTATTTGTTGTAAGAATAAGATTTACGGCTATTCTTACAACAATTTGTTGAAAATTGTTGTAAGAATAGACACTGCCATGATAAAAAAGTGTGCCTAACTGATAAGAAAGAACTTACAGGGACATTCTCTGCCAAATCGTAATTGTTTGTTACCTATAAAAACTATCAGATATGATTGATGCCTTAATAAAACGTGTTTCTGTAACTTATAAATGTTATGAAATGTACGTGCATCGGGGAAAAAACCTGCAACTGCTCGTGTTTTGAGATCGATCAAGAAATGGACGTCATCTTATTAATTATCAACATTGTTTACGGAGTTTGTCGAATCGTCATTAAATCAATACAACAATGCACTTATTTCTTATATTTTGTGAATTTTAGTCAGTGTTAATTACATGTATGAACAACGAACCATGCAAGTTGGCAGTTAATAAGCGACAAAATACAAATAAGTAATCGATGGTAATTTTCGTTCTCAAAAGGCGGAAAGTGGTTCGATTAGCTGTTTATTGTGAACTATTTACCTCTATTTCATCATTTTAAAGCTATTTACCTATTTCCAAAACATATAATTTTTTTGGTCAACATCGTAGCTAATGCCCCTTTAACTTTGAATGTGGCATCTTAAGGTGCATTTTTCAATTCTGTTTTATTTTTATTTTTATTTTCTTTTTGTGTTAAATTGTAAAACAAATTAAAACTTTTTGTCGGTCAATTTCTCTATAGGGATCTGTAGTAAAGATGAAAAGGAATTTAAGTTTTATCAAATTAAAACATCTGAATATCTGAATTTCTTTATCTGAAAAAAAAAGTTTAATGAGTATCCATAAAATAACAACTGAAGCGTGTTTATCTA
>MJUT01049277.1:139162-153054 GCA_002080005.1 Gigantidas platifrons | reverse complement strand
TTTAATACAATTTATTAAGAAATACCAATTACATCGTTATTAAGGTAAATACTTTAATTAGCCAGATTTTAAAAAAAATTGTGTTTGTCTTTTTAATTGATAACTGACCGAAGTTAGAATAAATAAATGAAATGTGACTCAACGTAATGTTAATTGATTTTCACTAACAAAACATACTTGCCTTTTATAAATTTTAATTTCTTATCTAATAATTATTATCCTTATTATGTAACAATATGGTCAGATTGTTATTTTCATTGAATGGCTTCTCAAAATAGATAGTTTCACAGTAGGGGTCTTCCTGTATATTGAATGCATCGTGTATATTACCACCTGACAGCTAATATGACAAACAATTTTCAGCAATAAAATACATTTTTTTATCTTTATTTGAAATTAAATTAAAAAATCATTATAAGAGTGAATTCAATTCAAGCTTTTATTTACTGTCCAACATTGAAATAAATATTAATATTTGAAAAATACTAAATATTCATTTAAGCAAGGATTTAAATATAGTATAGAAATCCTTAATTTAAGTTTTATTTCATGTTTGGTTGTATTTATCCGGATATGTATATTGCTAGTCTTATAAGGTATGACTTCACATTTTCACATTCCAATGTTCAAATTTTTACGTTTGCATATGGGATTTAAAAAAATATATATATTTCATGCGGAATGGGCACCAAATAGAAAACAATAAATAGTAAATAGGAAAAATGTAAAAAAAAAAAATATATCAGATAATAAAAGAAATAGTAAATATCGCCACACGAGGTACTACATTTGTGTATGTGATAGGGCTATGTGTACTGCATACAACTTTGGTTTTGTTTGTCTTCTTTGGTAATCTTTACATACAAGTTATACAAGGTTTTATTCATGATGATCACGAAGATTTAATTAACAAATATGTCATACGCGAAACTAACAATTTTGTTTTGTCGGAATTCCCATAAGTCATAGCGATTTACTATTTCTGGTTTGACGGATTTTATCAATGAATGCATCTAGGCGTTAATGTAGCGACCAGCGGGAGCGTAATATAACGACTGGATTATTCAGGTTAGTGAAATACCGGAATTTATTTCACGGATAAATCCCAATAATTCACACCTATCTATATAATAATATTTTATATTCCATTGAATTTTAAATATATTGACGAGATCTTTGTTACTGTTTTATTGTTTATAGGTGTTATATTATATATATATTATATATATTGTTATTTGATTGATAAGATGTCCTATCCAATGTCGACCGTCCTAGTTTCTCAGATTAACCCAAAAACACAAAAAAAATAATGAAAAGATAATCTAAGCGGTGATGGTCAACAATTCCACCAAGATCAACAAAGTGAACAACCACCTCTCACCTGGGGTGCGTTCAACATCGTAGCTGCTAGGTTGAGCAACGAAGGAAAATCATATTGAACGAAAAGCTAGCATAGCCGCTACATAGCTCTAGCTAGCTTAAAACAATGTCTGCTAGCTTTGAATCCAAGATGACGACTAAAACTAAATTTAATTTCGTAAGGTTAAAATAGTGGCATTGCAGGAAGTGCTAACGCTTTTAATACGGATGATAATTTATTAAGGTAACTAGACAAATACGTTTAGCTAAAATGTTCCAAGAAATGATTCTATATGATTGGCGCCATATTTGCTAGCACTGCTACGTAGTTAATCGTTCAATAACGTCATGGTTATTTTACCTAGCAGCTAGGCTAGCTGCTACGATATTGAACGCAACTCTGAGATCATTAGACATAAAAGAAGACCACAACATATGACGTTGGAATACCATATCCAAGCTTGGGACAGGCACAAAATTGAATGCAAATAGTTATGAATATAATATATATATTGTATTACAGAAAGAAAATGGGCAAAATATAATGGACATTGTTATTTCTTTGATACTGGAAACAGAAACTTTAAAAATTCAGTGGTAAGACATGTGTTATTATACGTCCACCGGTGTTGATTGTCTAATAGTAGCTCCCATCTTTATCAAAGTGCCACCTAATTATAAAATCATAATTCGTGTGCATTAACAGATTCAAGAAGTTGTGTGATTTCAACTAAACAAAACAAATTTTGTAGAACAGGAACTTTATTATAGGGTTCTTGTTGCTCAGTGGTTAGTTTCCTGTGTATTGGTTTGTAGACCAGTGTTTTTTTTTGTTCCTTTTGTTTATTTTCGCCATTGTATGTTCTATCCTACGTCGATTTACGCCGTCTGATTACCCAGTTGGTAATATCTTTAAGCCTTTTATTTCTTTAACAGGAAACCGTGAAATTTATGACAAAAGAAGTGATGGTTCAAACATAAGATATTGTTAATCAATAAATTATTTAGTTTCCTCAACATCAACAACACACACACAACAATGCAAAGATCACAATACAATGCAGAGACCCCTATCATAGAATATTAGACTTGATGAAAAGAAAGGATCGTCTCTAATTCTTTCTTTTTTGTAATAGAAACAATGCAAGGACTTCAATGGGGTCATTGTGAAAATTGACGACGAGAAAGAAAATGCCTTTATCCAGAAGCATGTGTCAGGTAAGATTTACTCTACTATTTTGAAAATAGGCGTGTTCTGTGGTATTCTATGGTCATTGGATTTATCGTCATTACAGCAACGTTAAAGCTTGCTCCGTAACTATTTGACTTATTGAAAAAGAGAAAAGCATGGACAGCTATAACTAATGATCGGTGAAGTCCTCGGCCTTGAAAATAGCATCTGAACACCTGGTCAATGGTGTTAGATACATGTTCAGAAGTTAATGAATTTAACAATAAGCCACCATGGACCTCTTTCTGAAAATGGAATCCACCAAATAATATTCAAAAGGTAATTGCAATTTTTCTATGATGATAATATGTAAGGGAATCGTGCTTTGATTCCGTAATTATAACTATCAATTGAATTGTTGTCTGAAAAGGAAGTAATATATATTTCAGTTGTATCAATGATGAAAGCAAATAATATATCATACCTGTCTTTGCGTTTATATATCCGTGTCGTGATGGCTACAACGATTTTCACACGATGTTCGATTCCATAATCTTTACATCCAAATCTGTTTTGTTGAGTTTCAATTTTTATTTACGCCATTTGCATTTATTTGCCTATACTCGTGCCCAACACGATTTCCATCGCTGACGATATTCGAGTCGTATATTATTTACACTACGGCTGCTTACTCCTACCGAGCACCTGAATATTGCAACATCACCAGTCCTCGAAGTTTACACTTCCCAATTCACACTATTCTAGGGCTCAGCTGTGGGCGCAAAAACTTCTCAAACAAGGATACGATGCTCCTAGGTTGAAGTTATCGTTACAAAAATCTAAGGTCGTCATCATAATCTGGTTGACCGTAACGAAATATCCATATCTCAAATGACAATGAATCATTTCCTTTATGCGATGATTTTTTTCTTTCCTCTACCACCGACAAGACTTTTTTGAGCTTTACTATATACATGCGTACAATGGCGGGTATCTTATAAGAAGCAGGAACTTCTTACCTTTCGCGAGCACAATGTTGCACTTCTATTTAGTTTTTTGCTTGGCTTGATCCATGTCTTATATATGTCATTTGAATTCATTTGAGCATAGCGGTGTCCAACACGTCTTCAATATGTGAATAACATGGTATTATGGATGTTTTATAAGAAGCAGGAACTGCTTTCCCATTGGGAGCCCCTGGATTTACCCCCTTGTTTTTGGTGGGTTCCATGAGGCTCATCTTTTTTAGTTTTCTGTTTTGTGTGGTGTTTTCTGGTTGGTTCGTCCCATGTCTTATGTGTCTGTGGATTGTCCATTCTTGAGTGTTCCTTCGGTTTTCTTTAAAGTTTATTTACTCCTGATTTTTAGCGTGTTTCATCTCTTTTCAATCTGTTCAAAGTTTACTTTGTAGTGTAAATCTTTGTTTGTTAGGGAACGACCATTTAACTTGAAAAGGGGGGGGGATATGTTTTTTTCCTAAAAAATATTCTAATTCCCAATGTTGCTGAAAAAACTATTCTGATTTTGGTGGAGGAAAAAAAACATAATCTGAATCAGAGTTTTTGTCATATAACCTAATGTTAATTTCTAGACAAAAATTTCACGCTTTGCGCGACAAAAAAAAATAAATATTCTAACTCTCGTGTTGTCCAAAAACATTTCTGAACGAAAAAAAGACATAACCCTCCCTCCCCTTGCAAGTTAAATGGTGGGTCCCTTAGTTTTTTCTGCATTTTTATTCTTTTCCTTTTTTGTTTGTTTTTTTATATTTATTTTTTATTTGTTAATGTTGTTTTTTTTTCTTGACCATTGCATTTTCTCTCCTTCGATTTACGGCCTGTGATTGCCACTTTGGTATCATTAAACGTTCCCATTGGCTAAAGGGATAACTTTTATAGCTTATTGACTATTTATATTTATCAAATATAAATAAAATATTTTATATGTTCATACAGGTCATTTTTACTGGATTGGCCTGACATCAAAAGTAAATAATTTTTATTGGGTCCACGATGAAAAGAAACCACTCTTTGTTAAATTTGCAAGTGGATACCCAACAAAATCAGGTAAATATTTTAATAATTAATATTCCTGTCACATGTACAAGATCCATTTAAATTCATAGGACGAATTAATGGTTTAATCGATTACATCATATTATCTGATCTAATGCTATAAAAAGAAAATATAAAATGAACCTGCATCGGTAGTGTAATGGTTAGCGTGCTCGCCTTGAATGTGATAGATCATGGGTACGAACCCCGATCGGGTCAAACCAAACACTATAAGATTGGTATTTTTGCTTTCCTCTAAGCACGCAGAAAGAGCAACGACTGATTGGCTCAGAATCAGGCTAATTTGTCGGAGTGGAGGGGCATGTCTATCCGCGGACTATTGCTTCAGTGAAATAGCACTATAAAAATCCAACTAATTAAGCGTGTTGGTCATTGTAAGTTTGCAGTTCGAAGAGATGAAAGATATGGATATGGTGGGAGAAACTGGGAAGATTGGAACAATGTCTCTTTCACAGTTGTTGTTTGATGCAGAAGGGTTAGGTGTTTCTGAAATCGATGAATGCTGACTCGCCTTAATAAATTTATAATAAATTTCATCAACTACAAAATGTTTTAGAAATGAAATATATTTGTGTATTAAACATGTTATATGTACAAAAAAAAAACTTGCGAATTCCAACCTATTGTGAGATAAGATATCGTAAACATATCTGTAAACAGTTCGCCAATCACACCATACGATAACAGTTATTGTGCAATGATTATATACATTTTGCATTACTGGTTTTATGGCATCTAACAATAAAAGAATGTAACGGTCTGTTATTGCCTAGATGATCGTATCGTTGTTGGCTTCAAACCGTAGTTGGTCGAATTGTGTTTTTCTGCTTCATTGTATATTTCCATGAAAGTATACACCGTATTCCCAATTCATTGTTTCTTATAGCTTCAACTCCACATTGTGTTGCTATACATCCGAGTGGAAACTGGTACAATCGGCCATGCGGAAGTGGATACAGAGTTGTTTGTGAAAGTGATGACTGTAAGTAAAAAATAATAAATATATTTTCCGAGACAATTCTTTTATCGTGAAGAATGTGATTATAGATTGTGATTTACCGTAAAGCATGTATTATGTACAATATTGTCATGACGAAAATATGGCTCTGTGATGGATGATTAGGGTTACAGAAGTAAAGGAAGGGGAGAGGTGTGGAACTTTTGATTTATCATAAGGCTTTCGATCAGCATATTTGGAAAGTCAAGAAAAAATAACGGTATGATTTTGCATGCTACGTCTAACGAAAACAAAGATATCTAACATAGCGCGTACGACTCGATCCTAGAATAACCTTCATCTGGTACGATCATAGTCTGGAAAGATGAGAAAGTCAAATAAAATCTTTGTGATCAAATAAACAAAAGACCATCAACAGGATTAAACATATGATTAGGTTTACAAAGTCTGAGGTAGATTGAACTTAAATCGACAAATTGATAAAACATCAATTGAACAGGTTCATTAAAGCTTCTGTATTTCTTTTTGCTCTTGTAACAGGTCACAGTTCTCACAGTTTTGTCTTTTTACTATATAGCCAAATTGCTTTTATTATAGTTCTCCCTCTTTCGTTATGTGTGCTTTGTAACAACTATTTGCATCGACGTGTAATATAACATTTTTTCCCTGTTTCAGGTTTCTGAAAAGGCGGATCAAAAGAAAATATTGACAGTATAATCAATAAAAAATAGCATCAACAAAAAAATATTTATTTATTTATAATACATTATCCCGTTGTAAGAACTACAATCGAATTTCTTGTCTCGTAGTCGAAGGGGTCAGGGGGTATGGTTAGGGCGTTTAACGCCACTTTCTATCATATTTCAGTTATAGCATGGCGATCAGTCTTATTGGTTGAGGAAACCGGAGTACCCAGAGAAAACCATCGACCTGTCGCAAGTCATTGACAAACTTAATCACATGATGTTGTTGTGAGAACACCTCGCCATGAACGGGGTTCGAACTCACAATTTCAGTGGTGACAAGCATTCATTGCACAGGTAGTTGTAAATCCAACTACCTTACGATCACGACCTCGACGTTCCCTGTGATTGTTGACAAAATATCAATCGGTGGTCACCCACAGCTGATCACGCTTCAATTAATCTCCATTCATCAACTAGGTCAACTGGTAGAGAAGTCATCGTAGTCATGTGATTGTTTTAAAACACTTTGATAAGTCCCTACGACTGTCTTTATACCCAAAACGTTCTTAAATTATCTAAATTTAGAAAGGAACTCCTTGTAAATCGTGGTAGCCACCATTTGTCTGGTTAGCCTTTCGCCTCACAGAAATAGTTTAACAATATCAAACGTTTATTTTGATTTGTTGCTATTAATAGAACTTTCTCAATAACACGATTTTTTATCTGCCAGTTGATCCTAGACTGGAAGGTGGACAGTAATCGGAGTGTGATCAGCAGTAGATTATCAACGAGGCAAAATATCATACAGCACTAACCACTGCCCTTGCAAACCTCCAAATTGCAATCACACAAATACAGACTATATCTATGAGAGAATGCGATGGCAATCTAGCTAAGTTATGGCTTGTACCAGGCACTATAATAAACCATGTTCACAAAATTTATTAAGATCCTAACTACACCTTTAATATAGATCTCCAGCGTCTCCGTTTAGACAGAGATTTATTACAACATATTATGTAACGGAGTATCCATACCTTACGGAAAGAATGAACCCGCTAAATTTAATGGCTCTAAACAGTAGGGGTGTAATATAATTTCGAGAAAACAAATGCACAAATTTAAGAAAAAAAACTAGATAAGGAGTGGACACACCCCAGCTCCATCTACCAACCCCTTGAATTCGAATATGATGTTATGTTATATATCAGAATTAAAAGAACGCTGAAGGACGAAGACATATTAAAATAAATTGACGATCAAATTAAAAGAAACGACAACCGGAACTCCAATAAAAACCGTAAGTGGGTCCAGATTTTCAAACAGGTTGAACTTCTTCCGTCCTAATAATAAGTAACCATATATTCATCCAGATTATGTGCTTTTGAGAAACTCAACAACAAAAGATAACTACTGAAGGGGCAATCAAGAATGGACAGTCCAGAGAAGCACCCAACATTAGATACATAAGACAAACAAAATGCAAAAAAAACACAACACAGAAAACAAAAATGATGAGCGTAGTATATCAGCACAGCTTAAGTAGTATTTGTTGGGGTGCGATAGTGTGCTACGGGAAGTCAAGTGACCGGAAGAGGCCCTGACCGGAACAGGATGTGATGGCGTGCGCAATCGCAACCGATTCCCACACTTTTTCTTACTAGAGTTGTAGTACAGTAGTACAAGTACCATGGCTAGTTGTGACCTAATGTCACGTGACCCCCAATTGGGGTGGAAGGGTGTGCGCATGCGCAACCAAAAATTGTGCAATATCCGCCCTAGAGGGGCTTTTTCACCGGAAGTGACGTAAGTCACGTGATCCCTTCAGGGGTTCCCTTGGGTGCGCGCATGCGCAACTGGAGGTTGAGTAATATCCGGCCTTTTCACCGGAAGTAACGTCATCACCCATAGTGCTTCCGCATGGAAGTTGGGGGTGTTCTCTAGAGCGTCCGCGTCCTATATGTAGCATGACTACCGGAACAAGCCCTTTCACTCATTATCTGCCCCTTTTGTTTTCATATAATATTCAATAATGGTTTTCACCTACGGTTTTTTCGGATATGTTGTGTAGTACTCCATGGGTGGTAAATCACCTAAGAGTCAAATGAAATGGTACATTTGAAAATTTCCATCTGCAAAAATGTTTTTATATTTTTACCTTTTTAATGTTTAGAAAGCCATATTAGATAGCAATTAACAAAAATAAAACGATAAATTCCTATCCGTCCTTTCGATTCTCGTTTATATTTAGATATTTCAAGGTCTTACAAGAGTCCCAAATTTTCACCTATGGTCTGTCTGATTTGTAATTACTTGCGGTTAGTTAGTTGTTTCTTTTTTTTTGTATTGTGAGAATATATTTTAAAAGTTCACGTACACGTTAGTTCTGAACATAAATTATACCAGATTTGAAATACTTGTATTGTGACATGTATATATTAATGAATTACTTATTTAACCCTTACATGTCCAAAGAGCCTATTTTTAGGCTTTTCAAACCACCCCTCGAGTGCCAACTTCCTATTTATAAGCTTTGTGTAAAGCCTCATTCATCGATGACGTCACAGTAAACATGACGTCACAAGTTCAATGATAGTGCCGTTCTGTAATATACATACCGAAGTCATTGCTGCTTCTTATTTGTATCGGTTTTTAAACTGCTTAAAAATGTTTATTCAAAAATACACTAACTGCGTAACAGGAGTGATAAATACATACATTTTTACAATACATGGAATCGAAATGAGAGGTCCTAGCAAATAAAAATGCACAAATAATATTAATACAACATACATAATACTTATACAATTATTTTTAGCGGGGTTCGTGTCGCTCCATCTTTAGGGGTTGCGCGCATGCGCAATCGGAAGTGCCCAATAATGCATTTATTTAAACCCAAAAGAGGATTGAAAAGTTTATATCACCAACCAATCAACAACCAGGAAATCAGACCAATGAGATGGCAGAATACAGTGTCCATCAACCAATGAGAAGACATGAAAAAGAACCAATCAGAAGAGGGTGACTTCAATTACGTCCGAGTCCGAACAATATATACAGTGACATAATCGTCATTGGTATTCTGGATGTGTTGATAGACCATGACCATGTTCACCTGCGAGAGATTTGGAAAGCAGCATACAGAGAAGAGAAACCTGTTACGTCATATGAAGACCCATGTAGATTCTTCACAGACCTACAGCTGCAGTTTCTGTGACAAGGTGTTCAACCGAGCTGACACCAGAAAGAGACATGAGGCTCGACATGGACAGCGCCCGCTCTTCACCTGCCAGATCGGCAACCACTCCTTCCAGAGAAAAGACTACTTTCACCAGCATTTGCAGACCCACCGGAGAAGAATGGACCAGACACCAAAGACCGGACCAAAGCAGCGACGTACCGTGTCACCACCAGCAAAGACCCACCAAGAAAAGAGCCGAATGACAGCCGACACGGAGGTTCTACCTGACGACCCCGAGATCAGAGCGTTGCATATACAACATTGGCAGTCCATCTGTACAGAGGAAGCGACCGGAAACCTCATCCAGGACCGGTACAACTTTACCTTGCATGAAATGACAGCGTCCACCTTTACAGAAATGGTACGGGAACTGTGCAGACAGCAGACCACAGCCTTCAAGATCAACGTGTCGTTTGCTTTTTTCCTACGGCATACGGAAACCGATGAAATGGGTCGTTCATTTGCTGACCAGTGTGACGTTTCATGTCAACAAACTGTTTGACCAGCCGATTGGTGCCAGAGTTGTCCTTCCAAACCATATTTTTAGGAACAAAGCTGTCGTTGCTTTAGTTGGTGGGTCCCATGGACCTCATGAGGACAACCTATGCTTCTTCCGATATTTAGCAGTACATCGTGGAACTCCAAATGTCAAAGCCTTAGAAGCCCGAACCAAAACGTATTACAGACAGTATCTACAACAGCAAGACATGACCCCTGTAGACCTCAAGGGTGTGACGTTGGATGATTTATTGGTATAGGAGCAGGTATTCAGCTTGAACGTGTATGTGTATGTGTATGAAGGAAACTGGCTACAATTATACTCCTCCTCCGAAGGAAACAAGTCTTGTTTGACTACAGTGCATAATGAACATCCTACGAATAGAGCACATACTGAAACGTCATCCTCATACAAGACCAGTATTTACAGGAGTGTACGCCAGAAATAGATTACCTCGTTTATTGAGTGTTCCTATAGCTCTGGTGGAAACACTGACGTCACTTCCGGTCAGGATCGCTTCCGGTCACGTGATTTCTGGTAGCACCCAATATCACCCTCGCAAATACTACCTTGAGCTGTGCTGATATACTACTGATGAGCAATACGGTCCCAATATTCTTTGTTACTAAATGACAAAAAGGTGATATATATAGTTTTTGTATTAATTTTGTCTACTTAAGCGGACATTTAAAAGAATAGAGGGGCTGTCGTGTCCGTGATCGCATGGATTTACAACTACCTATGTAATCATTGCCTATCACCATAGGTGGTTGGTAAGTCAGTGACTTGTGACAGGTCGGTGGTTTTCTCCGGCGCCCTCCGGTTTCCTCCACCAATTAAGCTGACCGCCACAATATAAATGAAATATTGTTGAAAGTGGTGCTAAGCCCCATCAAACAAACAAACAATAAAAAATAGAAAACAGACCTACAATTAGACTGACTATATAAATCGTTCATGTGAATCATACAGTGTACTCGCTTCGGCAGTACATATACTAAAATTGGAACGACACAGAGAAGATTAGCATGGCCCCTGCGCAAAGATGACACGCAAATTCGTGAAGCGTTCCATATTTTGTGTTTGTATGTAACAAAAATGTCTTGAGTTTACTCGGTAAATTAAACAGAATTGACTGTATATGTAAACCGCAAGTGATAAAGTTTACCAGAAGCTTGTTCGTGGTCGGTGGTTCTCTCCGGGTACTCTGGCTTCTTCCACCCCTAAAACTGGTCACCATGATATAGCTGACATATTGATGAAAGTGGCGTTAAGCACAATAAATCAAATCAAATCAAATCTAAGAAGGAAACCACTGTACCAAGGGTATCTGGTAGTTAAGTTGAAGTCATCACGCCATCAAGTAGAAAGTATTACAGTAGCCACCATGACTTGTTTAGCAATTACGGAATATCTGTGTCACAAATGAGCACGGATATGTGTCATTTTAAGTTGATGACAATCCCGTCCATTCCACTTTCATCTTGGGCAAATTTCTGTGTAGTGTTTTCTAGATAATAGTCATTGAATTGTCTGTCCTTTGATTTACGGTTTCTGATTGCCCATTATGTATCTTCAAACTTTAAAGCTTTTTGTGGTTCCTTTCAAGTTTTCCTTGATTAAGGGTTGCTGCTAACAAGGAAGCTACTGAGCCAAGGGGGCTGTCGTGGTCGCGATCCTATGGTATTTGGATTCACAACTACCTAAGCAATCAGTGCCTATCACCAGGTCGGTGGTTTTCTCCGGGTCCTCCGGTTTCCTCCACCAATATAACTAACCGCCACGGTATAGCTGAAATATTGTTGAAAGTGGCGTTAAAATTTTACCTCTTTCTACGATTGTTTTTATATTGGATTTTGTAATTAATCCGACAGTGTGCTATTTTATCACTTCATTTGATTCTTACTCGAACAAAATAAATGTAGTTAGATTATGAATGGTTGCCATCTAATTTAAATTATGTATGTTTCACGTGTTTTGTGATTCACACCTCCCACTTCTGGTATAGACTCATGTCAAAGTTCATATTTCAACCGACCAATCAGCAACGAGTCACCATAGTTTTAAAGTTCTTTTTATTATTTAAATAAAAGATGTCAGCACCCATGGCAAAAACGCAGTTTCGATATTTGTCATTTTTAAATCGCATTGACTCCATTTTTATAAGGTTAATGAATGAACCAATGTATGTGTAATAAAAACATAGATATTACATTTAGTTCTCACGAAAGACTAAGCAAATAATAAAATTAATCATTGTATTAGTACAGTATGATTCCGACATAATTGTTTTAAATAAAGTACATTCCACCATCAAATCATTAGTATTCGAGGGGAGGCGCCTGGTATATGTTGAGGATCATTTAATTCCGGAAATAAAATAGCATTTTCCAATAGAGCGATAGGAAAAAAATAGGCAATCATAAATTCGTAATTCTCCTATGATTACTAAATCATCATTTCTTGATAAAACCAAGATGACTACACTATATATATAAACGAAAGTTACAAGATCCAACATTCACACACACGCACATGTTGTTTCAATAGATAACGCTCGTTATGAATGTCATGGCTTTCCTCGTGCCTAGGAGAGGAGGGTTCAGTCGGTACATCGGTCTGGAACCCGGAGAGCCAGGAAGAGGCCAGTGAACCTTTGGAGGACCCCATAGCCTCAACCATGGACGTTTTATTTTGATTTTTTTCAATTTTGTTTGTATCTTCAGCCTGTCCACAGGGCCCCAAAGCAGTCTCGTTCCGCCTTGCAAAAGTTCTCTTAGAGGCTAGATGACATTTCTCCTTCATTAAGTCTGGTTGTTACTCTATGGCTTGTCAATCGGTGAAAGTGACAATAAACACTAATATAACAATAGATAAAGTTCCGACTGATATAAGCTTGTGTCAATGGCATGATAGATTGACTCCCTAATAAGACCAAATGGCTATACATCTGGAAAGTCTTGAACTACATTTTATGTGAATAGATTATTGATGATAATACATTTGTCGTCTCTTCCATTGCATTACATATCAAATAAGTTGATCTTCTACACATATGTTGAAAAGCTAATTAACATAAATGACTACTCAGTGAAGGGGTGCCCCTCAACAGTT
The DNA here is from genome assembly GCA_002080005.1 of Gigantidas platifrons. Taxonomy (NCBI): domain Eukaryota; kingdom Metazoa; phylum Mollusca; class Bivalvia; order Mytilida; family Modiolidae; genus Gigantidas; species Gigantidas platifrons. The sequence continues at coordinate 139,951 of MJUT01049277.1, read as the reverse complement.
CTTTCTAAACTGTATTTTACGTTTTATTACTTTCACTCTGTCGATACCTCTACTGCTGGACTCATCTCTCCAGCAGTCAGTGTTTAGGCAGTGACATTGTTTATTAGATATATTTATAATTGAAATGTACAGTTCCTAAATATGTAAACTATATTTGATCTAAACTAAAGTTCTCCTCCCTCAGGAATATGTGACTTAAGCCGATTTTGTTTGGCTATTCTGTTGAGACCCTTTGGTTTTGTTGCTCACAAACACTCTTAAATTATTTGGCTTTCCAATCTTTTGATTTTGAGCATACCTGACGAAGGTTACTCCAGTGACGTACCTGATGAAGGTTACTCCTGTAACGTACCTGATGAAGGTTACTCCAGTGACGTACCTGATGAAGGTTACTCCAGTAACGTACCTGATGAAGGTGACTCCAGTAACGTACCTGATGAAGGTTATTCCAGTAACGTACCTGATGAAGGTTACTCCAGTAACGTACCTGATGAAGGTTACTCCAGTAACGTACCTGATGAAGGTTACTCCAGTAACGTACCTGATGAAGGTTACTCCAGTAACGTACCTGATGAAGGTTATTCCAGTAACGTACCTGATAATGGTTACTCCAATAACGTACCTGATGAAGGTTATTCCAGTAACGTACCTGATGAAGGTTACTCCAGTAACGTATCTGATGAAGGTTATTCCAGTAACGTACCCGATGAAGGTTACTCCAATAACGTACCTGATGAAGGTTATTCCATTAACGTTCCTGATGAAGGTTACTCCAATAACGTACCTGAT
>MJUT01049277.1:118722-139091 GCA_002080005.1 Gigantidas platifrons | reverse complement strand
GATGAAGGTTATTCCAGTAACGTACCTGATGAAGGTTACTCCAGTAACGTACCTGATGAAGGTTACTCCAGTAACGTACCTGATGAAGGTTATTCCAGTAACGTACCTGATGAAGGTTACTCCAGTAACGTACCTGATGAAGGTTATTCCAGTAACGTACCTGATGAAGGTTACTCCAAAGACGTGCCGTGCGCACTAAATTTGATAGCTACGTTATTATTATTTTTTTTATTAAAGTATTATATCAGAATTACTGCACAAGTGATTCGAGTTAAACAGCTAAGAGGATATCTTAGTTACATAATGGTGAGTTTTTTTTGCTATGGAGGAAACCCTGCGAAAACCACCTTCATATCGGAAGTCACTGATAAGCTATCTCACAAAAAGTTGTCTCAAATACACCTCGCCCCAAGTGGAAATATGTAGTGGCGGTAACCACTGACCGCGCCGTGATTTTGAATGCTACTTTTGAGTTGAATAAATTCATTATTGGGCAATTCCGATCGCGCATGCGCGCGCCCGAGGGAACCCATTTTTTTTTCTTGTACATGACCTATGAAAAACATTTTCCCGTACTTTTTCAAACCACAACGTTTGAAATATCAGTTATTTATTTCATATATTCCCGTATTTAAAAAAAACAAAGTCCAAATTTGAAGAAAAAAAATTGAGCATAACCCCTACTAGCCTAGGCACTTTTCAGTCACCCCCATACCACAATTATCCCAGCCGGGTTTGGCAAAAGAAGAGGAGATTAGAGAGCATTTTGGGCATACTTCATGTATATAAGACATGGAGCAACACACTCTCTTATTAAAGAAATATATATAGATTATTTATCATTCTAACCTGGAATATGAAAATTTCCATTTAAATATTGAAATTATCTCATACAAAGTTGTCTCAAATACACCTCGACCTGTGGAAATCTGTTGCGGTGGTAGGCACTGACCGCGATGTTAAATGCTGAACACATTACTATAATAAATTAAATTTAATCATTAAAATGTTATAGCTATATAAACATTCACCCAGTAGTTAGTAATTCGGTACTGATTTGATTTATAACATATCATTCATCATTGAAATTTACAGTTCATGAATAGTATAATTATTATTAAATAGAAGACCCATCTCCTTCATCCGTAGATCACCTTAGGAAATCTTGGTTTTAAATTTAAAGATACCCCTTTTTAGACATAGGTAACCGTAATCGATCTTGGTTTTAAATTTAAAGATACTACCTAGTCGATTTGGTATTTCTCGAGAATATTTGCTTGCTAGGGTAGCAGCTACTAATCTTGGGTAAAAGATGCAATGAGACCTTTTAAGTTCAAGGAACATTGCATTCCCCAAACACAAAGCACTCATCTGAGTAACAAGGTGGTTGCATCCAATGGAACAAGAACCTCCTACCTTTTGATGTGTTCCTTTTTTGCTCATTTATTAGTTATCTGTGTTTTATTTTTGTCTAACTTTGTCTCTATATTTGATCTTTTCCGGAAATTAGAAATTCTGGTAATGTTAATATATTTAAAAGAAAAATGAAAATATTACCTTATTATTTAGGTTAGAGTGATAGAAAACTAAATATTATTCATAGGAAACTTAGAAATATGTGTAGATAGAAAACTAAATATTATTCATAGTAAACTTAGAAATATGTGTAGATAGAAAACTAAATATTATTCATAGTAAACTTAGAAATATGTGCAGCTCGCTAAGTGCAGATATACAACTTGTCAATTTAAAGCTTAATCATGTAGTGTACCTTTTTAATGTCCTTGTTTTTTAAATGCAGTATAACAAACTGCTGCATATCAAACATCTCAATTTTAATAAACATTTTAGAAATGGGAATTGTTAACATAAATGAGAAAAGTATGATGTTTGGGTTCAATATAGGGGGTAAACATGAATTTCTATTGAATACATTAATTTTTATATCTAAGTGGTCTATTTGGAAGGCGAGAAATAAAGTTAAATATGACATAATTCATATCAATCAAACTTTACTTTATAACTTATGGAAACAGACTTTAAAATCTGAACTGAATATTTTGCTAAAAGTCAATTGTAATGATACAATAGATAAAACCAAAATTTTGTCAATTCTATCCTTAATTAGTAGTTAGTTATAATATATGAGTACAATACACGTATGTAAATGGTAGATGTTGACGCTATCATAAAATATCTTTATAGAGTGACCTATATGTTGTTGTTTTTTTTTTTTAATTGATATATTTAATTTTTTTTTGAAATGAGAACATATTGGTTTTAAAATTGATATATTTAGTGGTGTTTTTGAAATGTGTATATGTGGACTCTAATTAATCTCTTATCAACCCTGGGTAAGTGATATATTGTAAAACAGGGAACCTTAGATTATGTTTTGCTTACCAGGGCATCTAATGTGGTTTGTTAACAGGCAAGTCAAACAATAAAGTGTCCTTGTACGTTGAAAATATAGCATTTTTTACAATTAGATAATTACCTACTCACAATAGAATTGATATTAGCTGGTGGTGACATTCTGACTCATGCATAAAACATAAATTATATCTGCTGTTCATTCCTTTACCAGAAGTACCCAGCGCTTTAGCTCTTGTAACTAGCATGCCCACTCCAGTCCAAGTTGCTTTATTTTGTTTTGTTTTTCTCTTTGAAACATTCCTTCTTCTTCCCTATTCCTTCTGTTTTGAACATTTTATTTCACCTTATTTTTCTTTATATTTTCTTTATTATTATCGTCTAAATATATCTTATTGCATAGTTTAATTTGTATAATTATCACCATTATGTGTTATCATGTTTTGTTATATTTTTGTAAAAGGGAAGGGACTCCTCTAATGTTGTAATAACTTGTGTCTAATCCCATTTGCTACTTGCTACTTTGCAAATGAAATATTTTTAAGTTAAACTTTTGATTTGGTTAATGGTGTCNAATGCCACTTTCAACAATATTCCAGTTATATCGCGGGGTCAGTTTTATTGGTGGAGGAAACCGGAGTACCCGGAGAAAACCACTGACAAATTTTATCACATATTGTTGTATCGAATAAACCCCGCCATGAACGGGGTTTGAACTCACAACTTTAGTGGTGATACGCATTGATTGCACAAGTAGGTGTAAATCCAACGACCATACGATCACTGCCACAACGGCTCCCGCAAAACTTTTGTCAATTGTCTGACTTTTCATAATATATATAAATATTTTTACTATTAGCCACCGAAGATGACTTTAGTGAAGTTTGCCTTAGTACTATTCCTGTCTGTAAAGGCAGTGACTACATCTTGTGTCTCACAAAGTGCAGTCAACACCCTCGACTCCGCAAATACGCCATTGATAAATATTGAAAAATACCTTGGACAATGTGACCGAGACAGCGCACTGAAAGAACCAATGGTATCAATAGGTAGATGTGTGAAAAAACTAAAGGAGGAATTTGATGTAGTAAATCGCATATTTCTCAGTGAGTAAAATTTATTTGCTTCATTTGGAATTTACAGTTCCTAAGTTATGTATCTTATTAATACTGATGTTAATCTCCCTTAGACATAGGTAACATTAGTCAATTACTAAAGTGTTTTGTATTTCTTACTCTGAAAGGCTATTCAATTACATGGCTGTCTAATCTTTTGACTATGGGCGTTCCTGGTGAAGTTTATTTAACAATAAATCAGATGTCTACATATCTGTTACAAGTTTTGTAGTTGCAATTTTATTTTACCAAATGACAGTGTTTTTATAGATAATTAGTTTATATTGTAGATACTCGTTAGTCTTGATAAAAATGCTGGTATGAAATGTTAGGCAGATATGGATTTGCCATGAGAACACAGATAAGGAAACTCAACTAATATTTCAATTCAAAGCTCATAATAAAAAAAAAGCAAAATGTATTGCCGCATATGTTGACAAGAGTCCCCCCTTGTGACTGTTTTATATTCCATTGAATTTTAAATATATTGACCAGATCGTTTTTACTGTTTTATTGTTTATAGGCGTTATATTATATATATATTATATATTGTTATTTGATTGATAAGATTTCCTATCCCATGTCGACCGTCCTAGTTTCTAAGATTAACCAAAAAACACAAAAAAATAATGAAAAGATAGTCGAAACAGTGATTTAAACATATTTTATTGTCAAATATATACAATAGGATTGAACACAAGTTTTACAACTTATATGAAGTTCTCTCCAGTAACATACAAACATAGGTCTGACAGAGAACATGACGGATAATAAGTGTATAATCATTTATGGCATAGGCATAGCAAAATTAAACATTAAAAGATAAGTAAAATGGGGGGGGGGGNGGGGGGGGGTTATGTTCCTTCAGTGAATCGCCTACTGTTCTTAATGAATGTCTGCACTGCTTTCGATAACAATATATTTTGGTCTTGGGTTTTATTAGAATCTCCAAATAGTAAAATTCTAATATTTCTCTGAAAATTATGGTGGTGCAAAAAATGAAAGAGAACTGTCCTCTGTTCGATATACAAGCGACAGTTCAAGAGAAAGTGGGAGGAGTCCTCCCTGGTAAACCCACAAACACATCTCGAATCTGTTATTATATTGGATCGAAATAGATCATACTTGAGCGAGCTACAACTACGACGTAATCTTGCATATAAAATAGTATGTCGTCTATCCCCGACTAAGAAATGAGCCGGAATTTTAGTCAGTACAACTTTACTTTTAAGTTTTGTTTTAAATGAGTCTGATGTTCTGGTATTTCTGGTGTCATTGTCAGTGATGGTCAACAATTCCACCAAGATCAACAAAGTGAACAACCATCTCTCACCTTAGCTCATTGGTTCAGCGGGGTTAAAACGTTGTAATAATGGGAGAAGACCATATCCAAGCTTGAGACAGGCACAAAATTGAGTGCAAATAATTATGAATATAATATATACATATTGCATTACAGAAAGAAAATGGGCAAAATATAATGGACATTGTTATTTCTTTGATACTGTACGGAGAAACTTTAAAGATGCAGTGGTAAGAAATGTGTTAATATACGTCCACCGGTGTTGATTGTCTTATAGTAGCTCCCATCTTCTTCAAAGTACCACCCAATTATAAAATGATAATTCGTGTGCATTAACAGATTCAAGAAGTTGGGTGATTTCTACTCAATAAAACAAATTTATTGGAGCAGGAACTGTTTTGTTTGGGTTTGTGTTGCTCAATGGTTAGTTTTCTATATAGTGTTTTGTTGACCAATGTTTTTCCTTTTGTTTATTTTCGCCATTGTATGTTCTATCTTTCGTCGATTTACGCCGTCTGATTACCCATTTGGTGATATCTTCAAGCCTTTTTATCTTTAACAGAAAGCTGTGAAAGTTATGACAAAGAAGTAATGGTTCATACATAAGAAATTGCTTATAAATCAATTATTGTTAGTTTCCTCAACATCAACAACACACACACAACAATGCAAAGAACAAAATAAAAAACAGAGACCCCTATCATAGAATATTAGACTTAATGAAAAGAAAGAATCGTCTCTAATTCTTCCTTTTTGTAATAGAAACAATGCAAGGACTTCAATGGGGTCATTGTAAAAATTGACGACAAGAAAGAAAATGCCTTTATCCAGAAGCATTTGGTAAAAACAGGTAAGATTTACTCTACTATTAAGGTGTGTTCTGTGATGTTTTATGGTTATTGGATTTATCGTCATTACTGCAATTTTAAAGCTTGCCTCGTAACTATCTGTTGCTGGAAACAGCATGAACAGTTATAACTAATGATTGATGAAATCCTCTATACACCTGGGAAATGGCGTTAGGTTTGGTTTGGTTGATTTATGGTGTTTAACGCCACTTACAACAATATTTCATTTATGTCGTGGCGGTCAGTTTTTTTTTATTGGTGGAGGAAAGCGGAGTATCCGGAGAAAACCACCAACAAACACTTCGCCATGAAGGGGGTTCGAACTCATAACTTTAGTGGTGATAGGCATTGCTTGCACAGATATTTGCAAATTCACTGTGCTTTGATATTTATTCTGTAATTATTAATTGAATTATTGTTTGAAAAGGAAGTAATAGTTATATATATATAGTTATATTAATGACGAAACCAAATAATATATCATACCTGTCTTTGCGTTTATGTGTCCTGTCGTGATGTCTACAACGATTTTCACACGATATACGATTCCATACATCTTTACTCCCAAATATGTTTTGTTGAGTTTAAATTTTTCGTATTTATTTGCATATACTGGTGTCCAACACGATTTCCATGGCTGATGATGTTCATGTCGTATATTACGTACACTACGGATGCGTCTAGTGGAACAGGGGCTGCCTACCCCTACCGAGCACCTCAATATTCCAGCATCATCAGTGCACGAAGTTTACATTTCTCAACTCCTACATTATTCTATGGCTCCTCTGTTGGCACAAAAACTGCTCAAACAATGCTACGTTGCTCCTAAACTGAAGTCGTCGTTACAACAATTTTAAGGTCGTCATCACGATCTGGTTGACCGCTACGAGATATCCATATCTCTAATGACAATGTATCTTTTCCTTTTTACGATGATGATTCTCTTTCTTTATCACCGAACTTGACTATATATATGCTTAATATGGTGTTTATCGTATAAGAGGCAAGGACTTCTTACCCGGTTGTTAGTGGGGTCCGTCTTATGTGCCTAGTGTCTGTGGATTGTTCATTCTTGATTGCCCCTTCGGTTGTCTTTAACGTTTATTCACTCCCGATTTTTAGCGTGGTTCGTGTTGCTCAATCGTTTCAAAGTTTACTTTGTAGTGTTTTGTAAATCATTGCTTGTTAGTTTTTTTCGGCATTTTTATTCTTTTCGATTTTTGTTTGTTTGTTTGTTTTTCGATTTGTCGTGTATTTGTTTATGTTGTTGTTGTTTTTTCTTGACCATTCCATTTTCTGTCCTTCGATTTACGTCTTGTGATTGCCACTTATCATTAAACGTCTATTAGATAAGACCATAACCGTTTTAGCTTAACTACTATTTATATTTATCAACTATAAATAAAATGTTTTATATAATCATACAGGTCATTATCACTGGATTGGCTTGACAACGAATGTAAATGAATTTTATTGGGTCCACGATGGAAAGAAACCACTCTTTGTTAAATTTGCAAGTGGATATCCAGTAAAATCATGTAAGTATTTTAATAATTAATATTCATATCATATGTGCATGATCCATTTAAATTCATCATATTATCTGATCTAATGCTATAAAAAGAAAATATTTAAGAAAAAACTGCATCTGTGGTGTAATGGTTAGCGTGGTAGCTTAGAGTGCGGTAGATCGTGGGTTCGAGCTACGATCGGGTCACACCAAAGACTATGTAATTTGTATTTGCATTTGTTGCTAAGCATGCAACATTAAGGAGAACGAGCAAATACTGGTTGGCTCAGAATCAGGCTAATGTTTCCGAGTGGGATGACATGTCTATTCGTGGACTGTTGTTTCAGTCAACTAGAACTATAACAATCCAACTAAGCGGGTTGGCTTGACTATATATATGCGTAACACTATATACATGTACGCAAACACGGCGAAACATATCATTGAAAATGTACATGCTCTGCCTATGATATAGCTGAAACAATGCATTAAGCTACATATCACTAACTACTAACAGAAATGCGCATTTGGGTAAAAATCTCGACTATCTCCTTTACACTATGTCGAATGGTAAATATTTTGACAAGTTCTCGACCACTTGGTGTTGCATAGTGATGGCAATAACAAAAGGAAATGTAACATATTATTGCTGTTACCCCTGAAACAAAACAAGGCATTACGAGTCAAAATGCCAAAACAGTTGCTAATCATATAAACGACAGACATAAGTTAGAGGAGAATGCAAGAATTACAACATAACACCAGGTAAATATAATATGACACAACATTGTATTGATTAATTGATTGATTGATTGATTGATTGATTGTTGTTTTCACGCCAACTTTAGATGTATTTCAGCTATATCGTACCTTGACAAAATTTAATAAATTAATTTCCTCAACTACAAGATTCTTGGAAATAAAACATATTTTTGTATTAAACGTGTTATGTGTACAAATAAAAGAAAAATACCCATATACATGTATTTAGAACGTGTACAATATATGAGATATGACATCGTAATTTGTCTGTAAACAGTTCGCCAATCACGCCATACGATAACAATAATTGTGCATAGTATATGACATAATACAATAATTATCTATTACTGGTTTTATGTCACTTAATAAAACAAGAATGTAACCGTCTGTTATTGCCTAGGTGATCGTACCGTTGTTGGTTTTGAAACCCTCGTTGGCCGAATGGTGTCTTTCTGTTTCATTGTATATTTCCATGAAAGTGTGCACCTTATTTTCAATTCATTGTTTCTTATAGCTTCAACTCCACATTGTGTTACTATGCATCCGAATGGCACCTGGTACAATTTTGCATGCGGAGGTCGATTCAGATATGTTTGTGAAAGCGATGACTGTAAGTAAAAAAAAAATAACTATATTTTCCGTGACAATTCTTTTATCTTGAAGAATGTGATTATAGATTATGATTTACCGTCAAGCATGAATTATATAAAATATTATAATAACGGAAACATGGCTCTGTGATGGATGATTAGAGTTACACAGATAAAGGAAGGGGAGGGGTGTGGAACTTTTGATTTATCATAAGGCTTTCGATCAGCATATTTGGAAAGTCAAGATAAAATAACGGTATGATTTTGCATGCTACGTCGAACGAAAACGAAGATATCTAACATAGTGCGTGCGACTCGTTTCTGAAATAACCTTCATCTGGTACGGTTATAGTCTAGAAAGATTGGAAAGTCAAATAACCTTCATCAGGTACCCTTATAGTCTGGAAAGATGGGAAAGTCAAATAACCTTCATCAGGTACGGTCATAGTCTGGAAAGATAGGAAAGTCAAATAACATTCATAAGGTACCCTCATAGTCTGGAAAGATGGGAAAGTCAAATAACCTTCATCAGGTACAATCATAGTCTGGAAAGATGGGAAAGTCAAATAACCTTCATCAGGTACAGTCAAAGTCTGGAAAGATGGGAAAGTCAAATAACCTTGATCAGGTACACTTATAGTCTGGAAAGATGGGAAAGTCAAATAACCTTCATCAGGTATAGTCATAGTCTGGAAAGATGGGAAAGTCAAATAACCTTCATCAGGTACGGTTATAGTCTAGAAAGATTGGAAAGTCAAATAACCTTCATCAGGTACGGTTATAGTCTAGAAAGATGGGAAAGTCAAATAACCTTCATCAGGTACCCTTATAGTCTGGAAAGACGGGAAAGTCAAATAACCTTCATCAGGTACGGTCATAGTCTAGAAAGATTGGAAAGTCAAATAACCTTCATCAGGTACCCTTATAGTCTGGAAAGACGGGAATGTCAAATAACCTTCATCAGGTACGGTCATAGTCTGGAAAGATGGGAAAGTCAAATAACCTTCATCAGGTACGGTTATAGTCTAGAAAGATTGGAAAGTCAAATACAATCTTTTGGTCAAATAAACAAAAGGCCATAAACAGGATTAAAAATATGATTATGTTTACAAAGTCTGAGGTAGATTGACATAAAATCGACAAATTGATAAAACGTCAATTGAACAGGTTCATTTAAGCTTCTGTATTTCTTTTTGCTCTTGTAACAGGTCACAGTTCTCACAGTTTTGTCTTTTTACTTTATAGCCAAATTGCTTTTATTATAGTTCTTCCTCTTTCGTTATATGTGCTTTGTAACAACTATTTGCATCGACGTGTAATATAACATTTTTTCCCTGTTTCAGGTTTCTGAAAAGGCGGATCAAAAGAAAATATTGACAGTGTTATCAATAAAAAATAGCATCAACAAAAAAATATTTATTTATTTATAATACATTATCGCGGTTGTAAGAACTACAATCGAATTTCTTGTCTCGTAGTCGAAGGGGTCAGGGGGTAGGGTTAGGGCGTTTAACGCCACTTTCTATCATATTTCAGTTATAGCATGGCGATCAGTCGTATTGGTTGAGGAAACCGGAGTACCCAGAGAAAACCATCGACCTGTCGCAAGTCATTGACAAACTTAATCACATGATGTTGTTGTGAGAACACCTCGCCATGAACGGGGCTCGAACTCACATTTTCAGTGATGACAAGCACTCATTGCACAGGTAGTTGTAAATCCAACTACCTTACGATCACGACCTCGGCGGTTTCTGTGATTGTTGAAAAAATATCAATCGTTGGTCACCCACAGCTGATCACGCTTCAATTAATCTCCATTCATCAACTGGGTCAACTGGTAGAGAAGTCATTGTAGTCATGTGATTGTTTTAAAACACTTTGATAAGTCCCTACGACTGTCTTTATACCCAAAAAGTTCTTAAATTATCTAAATTTAGAAAGGAAATCCTTGTAAATCGTGGTAGCCACCATTTGTCTGGTTAGCCTTTCGCCTCACAGAAATAGTTTAACAATATCAAACGTTTATTTTGATTTGTTGCTATTAATAGAACTTTCTCAATAACACGATTTTTTCTCTGCCAGTTGATCCTAGACTGGAAGGTGGACAGTAATTCGAGTGTGATCAGCAGTAGATTATCTACGAGGCAAAATATCATACAGCACTAACCACTCCCCTGGCAAACCTCCAAATTGCAATCACACAAATACATACTATATATATGAGAGAATGCGATGGCCATCTAGCTAAGTTATGGCTTGTACCAGTCACTATAATAAAGCATGTTCACAAAATTTATTAAGATCCTAACTCCACCTTTAATATAGATCTCCAGCGTCTCCGTTTAGACAGAGATTTATTACAACATATTATGTAACGGAGTATCCATACCTTACGGAAAGAATGAACCCGCTAAATTTAATGGCTCTAAGCAGTAGGGGTGTAATAGAATTTCCAGAAAACAAATGCGCAAATTTAAGAAAAAAAATAGATAAGGAGTGGACACACCCCAGCTCCATCTACCAACCCCTTGAATTCGAATATGATGTTCTGTTATATATCATAATTAAAAGAACGCTGAAGGACGAAGACATATTAAAGTAAATTGACGATCAAATTAAAAGAAACGACCACCGGAACTCCAATAAAAACCGTAAGTGGGTCCAGATTTTCAAACAGGTTGAGCTTCTTCCGTCCTATTAATAAGTAACCATATATTCATCCAGATTAAGTGCTTTTGAGAAATTAACCAAAAAAAACCAAACAACTACATATATGTTATGCTGCATCAGTAAACGCTAGAAGAATCCGAAGGGGCAATCAAGAATGGACAGTCCAGAGAAGCAGCCAACATTAGGTACATAAGACAAAAAAAAAAACACACACACAAACACACCACAGAAAACAAAAATGATGAGCAATACGGACCCCGCCAAAAACTGGTGGAGAACACACGCGCACATGAAGGGCAAGCAGTTCCTGCCTTTTATAGGACAATCGCTATACTGCTCATATAGTCAATATGTGTTGGACAACACCTTGCGCAAACAAACACTAATAACGTAAATACGACACGAGTTTTCCTACAAACAACTGGGGTTAAAGAAGAAGCGAACATCGTTTTTATGCGGACATCACAACACGGAAAACTGAACGTAAAGACAATGATAGGACTAAATTTTGGACACCTCTATACACAAACATACGCAAAACCACAATAATAAATGAACCCTCCTACAAACAACTGGAGGTAGAGACAAATCGACCATCGTGTTTTCGTCACTCTGTTAATATCCTACTGACGTACACAGGCTTTAGCCATTCGAACTCTAATTTGTTACGTGAAAAGGCTAGTCAATGTGGAAAATATAATTCCAAGGGGGAACATCCACTAAAATTCGTGGATATTTTCACGTGCTCCTAACCACTCAGCCTGCTCCTGTCAATAATTCGGTGATAAGTAGTCATGGACGAGGAAAGTGCGGGATTCTGATTACCACAATCGGTACACATTCGTTGTAATTTGTGACACAAATGTTCCATTGCAAGTGATAAAGACAAACGTAAGACTTCCGAAGTGATGACTACTGCTTAAAATTAATAGGAACTCTTGGTTCGGTAGCTTCCTTGTTTGCAGCAACTCTTTATCAAATAAATCCTGATAGGAACTACAAGCTCTGGAATATCGTATGAACTGAGAAATATATATATTCCAATTGCAGGTGCTGCTAGAATGTCGTTACATATAAATGGAAATTTCACAATGGGAAATCTCTCTTGTCGTAAAGCTTCTTTCTTAATCGGTTCTGACTGACAATTAGATGTAGGTCAGAGTGTGTAACAGAGGTACTTGTATCTCTAGTATCATTTATTCCATGCCCAACTTTCCATAACTATGTTCAATATTACTTAAAACTAAAGCACTTGCGGCGGGTCAGTGGTTTTCTCCTGCACGACATAGCTGACATATTGTTGAAAGTGGCGTTAAACACCATAACCCAACCCCTAACCCATACAACTAAATGAAAATATGCGTAAATATCAGTAGCATTCAGAAGAATATTAATTGATATTTTTTTTTAAATTTTAAGGTTATGATTTAGATAGTTATATGCATTGACTTTCACAGTTTCACAATCTCTTGAGATAAAAATAAATGCACCAGTGAACAGAAGAAACGTATCATGATTTTTGTCTACTATTGCAATTACATTACTAGTGTTTTTTTTTACATTCATCTGCAGTTTTTTTAAATGATCACTTGTCAGGTGATTCACTTGTTGTTGTCCTTAAGATCGTTGTCTTCTGTTGCCAAAGAACAATTGTTGCAATATATATATATATATATGCGATTGTTACCTCCAATAACTAAATCACGAAATGAATAAGGGACAGTCGTGGTCATGATCGTATGGTATTTGGATTTACTTATGCATTGAGTGCCTATCACCACGAGCGTTGTCAGGTTGAATCTCACTCAGGCGAGGGGCACTCGATAAAGTTATCAGTGCCTTTCGACGGGTCGGTTGTTTTCACCGGCACTCCGGTTTCCTTCACCAATAAAATTGGCATCCACGACAATGACATGGATTACTTGTATCACTAGCCCAGTAGTCAGTGTTTCAGCAATGACATGTATCATTTGTATCACTAGCCCAGTAGTCAGTGTTTCGTCAATGACATGTATTATTTGTATCACTAGCCCAGTAGTCAGTGTTTCGGCAATGACGTGGATTATTTGTATCACTAGTCCAGTAGTCAGTGTTACGGAAATGACTTGTATTATTTGTATCACTAGTCCAGTAGTCAGTGTTACGGCAATGACATGTATTATTTGTATCACTAGCCCAGTAGTCAGTGTTACGGCAATGACATGTATTATTTGTATCACTAGCCCAGTAGTCAGTGTTACGGCAATGACATGTATTATTTGTATCACTAGCCCAGTAGTCAGTGTTACGGCAATGCCATGTATTATTTGTATCACTAGCCCAGTAGTCAGTGTTACGGCAATGACATGTATTATTTGTATCACTAGCCCAGTAGTCAGTGTTACGGCAATGACATGTATTATTTGTATCACTAGCCCAGTAGTCAGTGTTACGGCAATGACATGTATTATTTGTATCACTAGCCCAGTAGTCAGTGTTTCGGCAATGACATGTATTATTTGAATCACTAGCTCAGTAGTCAGTGTTTCGGCAATGCCGTGGATTATATGTAACACTAGCCCAGTGGTCAGTGTTACGGCAATGACATAGATTATTTGATATATTTATTATCGAAGTTTACTCTACATCAATCATATAATTATTATTAAAACTAAGATTCTCATCTCTCAGGTATATGTGACCTTAGCTGATTTTAGATATCATGTTTATGCCCTTTAGTGTTCTTACCCTCAAACACTGTTACATTATTTGGTTTTCAAATATGTTTTGTCTTTTTGGCGTACTTGATGATGGTTCTTGTCTTTTTTGGGTACCTGGTGATGGTTCTTGTCTTTTTGGCGTACTTGACGATGGTTCTTGTCTTTTTGGCGTACTTGATGATGGTTATTGTCTTTTTTGCGCACCTGGTGATGGTTCTTGTCTTTTTGGCGTACTTGATGATGGTTCTTGTCTTTTTGGCGTACTTGATGATGGTTCTTGTCTTTTTGGCGTACTTGATGATGGTTATTGTCTTTTTTGCGCACCTGGTGATGGTTCTTGTCTTTTTGGCATACTTGATGATGGTTCTTGTCTTTTTGGTGTACTTGATGATGGTTCTTGTCTTTTTGGTGTACTTGATGATGGTTCTTGTCTTTTTGGTGTACTTGATGATGGTTCTTGTCTTTGTGGCGTACTTGATGATGGTTCTTGTCTTTTTGGCGTACTTGATGATGGTTCTTGTCTTTTTGGCGTACTTGATGATGGTTCTTGTCTTTTTGACGTACTTGATGATGGTTCTTGTCTTTTTGGTGTACTTGATGATTGTTCTTGTCTTTTTGGCGTACTTGATGATGGTTCTTGTCTTTTTGGTGTACTTGATGATGGTTCTTGTCTTTTTGGTGTACTTGATGATGGTTCTTGTCTTTTTGACGTACTTGATGATGGTTCTTGTCTTTTTGGTGTACTTGATGTTTGTTCTTGTCTTTTTGGCGTACTTGATGATGGTTCTTGTCTTTTTGGTGTACTTGATGATGGTTCTTGTCTTTTTGGTGTACTTGATGATGGTTCTTGTCTTTTTGGTGTACTTGATGATGGTTCTTGCAGAAACACGTCATGCACATTAAATTTGATATATACGTTTTTATTAAAGTAATAGTAAAACAGATATAAAAAACTCGTTTTAGAGCAAACATTTTAACCAGTTGAAGGGATTCACGATCAACCATTTTTAATAAAAGTGATCGTGAAGGTATCTCACTATCTACTAAACGTCAACTTTTAAAGAATATCCAATTCTTGAGTTGTAAGTTGATAAATAAATATAGATTCTCCTTCAGTTGCCCGTGGGATACGATATTTCTCCACGCGAGAGATTTAAATTAAAAATTTTAACCACGAGCGTAAGGAGAGTGGTTAAATTTTTTAATTTAACTCTCGAGAGTGGAGAAATATCGCAACCCACATGGGCAACTGAAGGAGAATGTGTTTCTCCCATTATTTAACACGAACTTTATTTCAAAAGCCGTCAAACGAGTCAAACGAGTCAAATGCGGGGAAAGGCACGAGACATTTTAATTCTCTAGAGGATTACAGATTTTTCCAACACTGGTTCAGCGGGGTTAAGACGACGTCATAATGGGGGAAAATGTGATCTAATTTGCCGCATTCAAAAAAGAACACATTTTTTGTATGCATTTGAAATTTTTCCTGTAACAATGAAAATAATTTTCTAATGTTGACCATGAACAGTGATAATTAGGTAAACAAAAAACGACACTATACAAATAGATAAACTGGACAAGCAAGTACAAAATGATATTCGCTCTCTATGCAATTGATATTACAAAAAAAAAATCAGTTCTTTAGAAAAAAAATTATAAAACAAACCCAGTGATAAGTCATGAATTAGGGAAGGACCTGAAAGTGGAACATATGCGTTGTCATTTGTAACACCGATATTCCATAACGGTTAACCAAGTCAAAGAGCGACCGTGCAACTTCCGAAGTGAAGATTTTACCTTAGCCAATAGGAACCATTATTTCTTTTTTCCCCGGAGACACTAATTATCGGAAAGCGTCGATTGGAGAAAATGCAACAACAATTCAGTTCTTTAGGATTATTTTTCTAAGCGACCAACTTCTAAGTTTAGTTTCAAAGTTCCACTCCTTAAACTAGTCAGTATATTCCCATTAAAATTGAATTATAAATTATATTTTGAATTGACGCAAAAACTAATTGAAGATTGAAGATTTTTCTGATGATAGTGAATAATGGCTTGCTGCGTTAGCGACTTTATATACAAGGAAAGTTATTAAGCAATTTATATTCTCGTTAGCCCTTTAATTCTTCTCCAACCCATCTTTTGAAAAGAATAATATAATAGAAGAAAATCGTATAGAAGTATTTAAAAGTTTTGATTACATTAAATGTAAAATGTGTAGCTCGTTAGATCATATATACTAAAGAAATATAGTCCACTTACATCATAATGACTTCAAATACTAATTTTCTTAAATATGTTGATTTCAAGAGCAATGCTTATCTCATGAGAAAATATCAATATCATATAATGTATTCAAACAGAATTAAAACAATTGTTACAGTACTCAACTCAACTTGTATTTTTTTCTTTTATTTCTGTAATGAGCTATATATAAACTGTCCATGTTTGTTAAGCACATTTAGAATTCCAGAGGTACATTCATATCCGTATTCCACTCGTTTGAAAATAAATCACTAAAAGCTGAATTGTTATGTTACAGACTGCGATATTTATCAAATGGTGTTAACATAAGACTGTTTTAAAAATCGAATTAATATTATTTCAGAGGAAAACGACGATTACGCGAATATATTTTGGTAATACAATTAAGATGATAAGGAGGTGCCTAAATGTAAATTCTAGCATGACGTCTTTCCTGATCTATATAGAAAAAAATATCTATGATGGTTTGTACATGCGCATAATTCCTTAGTGGTGGATTTTATATTGAAAAAATATATATAGAGAGAAATGCCACTGTCATAAAAAGCTGTCACGATTTGCTGTTTTGTAGCCTTCAATCTTAGCAAGTTATAGAATACATAATATCCATGGCAGCACTGTGAAAGGCTACTTTTTCGAAATGGCTAAATGCAAAATTCAATATGTAATAAGTTAAGAAATATATTCGAATTGTTTTTTACATTGCTTCAATTTTATGCAATCTAACATAACAGCAATGTACGGCTTCTGATTACCCCTTTGTTACCTTCAAACTTTTCTGATTAACCCGGGATCCCAGGGTATTTGAATTGACAGTGCTGTTTCCGTTTCTGGATACAACCACTCAGACTTTGACGTCCCTTGGTTGTGCGGGACGAATCAGAATCAGTCGCGTTATTACTGGCTGCTGTAAATGAGTGCCTTGTGATTAGAAAAAACCATGCTCGTTGTAAATTTAATAGCATTCCTATCAATTCCTATTGTTATCCAGTTTGTTGGGAGCGGTCTATGGTAGTCCCGAGCAATATCACATCTGTTCATCTCCGCTCACCACAGCAATGCTTTAAACTTGAACGATTTTAATTTTTCCCTGCTCTCTTCGTAGTAATAGCTACTGTTAATGTATTCACAAATAGATGTAAGCAATCACGTATTAGAGATAGCAAATTGTTTTAGGTGTTCGTGTCAAACAGATCTTTGGGATTACTAGTATTATCAGCTTAATTATTGCTTCCATGGTTTTTACTTGTCCAAACGAATCAGGCATTTATTTATCTTTCTTTGATCTTATATTTGCTTAAGCTCTTGTGTACTGTTGTGCTTTTCATTGTTGGATGACTTTAGTGATAACGCATTCTGAACTGTACAGGGACATATGTACTCTAGTGGAATTATGTTTTCATACAGATGATTCGTGATGCAGAAATGTTTAAAACCTCTGTTATTACTAAAAATCCGTCAGTTTTAAGGACCAACTGTATGTCACCGAATAACTTTTCAAATAGAAGGTCAACGATTTTATAATCATATAAGCTGCACACATGCACCAATATTCAATGTTCACAGTTTAGTACAAAATAATGAATTTTCTAGCTTTGTTCCTAAATCAACAACAAATGTTCCATGCATCGGCAGTCTTAACTAATTGCACTGTCTCTGTAATGGGAAAATGTTGTACCATTCTAAGACTAATCTTTTGATGATACAGAGCGATCATAGGTTTATTTAGAACTAGGATTCTTGAAAAAAAAAACCATTATGTGTCATCGAAATAGGATATCGATATTAATGATGCATTTATCGATTATTAATACCAATTTAAAACCGTTTAGTCCATCGTATTATCACAGATATTTCAATGTTATTGTTCCATATCATTGGTAAGCGAAGACTAGAATAGATACAGCATTTTATATAATTGCCAACCATACCATAGTGTCGTTAGATATGTGAAAAAAATCATGGCGGTGATGAGACTGTTACAGATTTATATATTATCATGGTTTATATTATATTCACACAGTGTAATATTAAAGATGAAGTTTGTAAAGGGCCGATATCTTTCTCATTATGGTGTCTTCAAATTCAATGTTCCGACGATGTATCAATGTGCAGAGTTATGTCAAGTATTAGATGTATGTCAGTCTATTACGTTTGACAAGTCACTTCAACAATGTAAACTCAACAGTATCACATGGGATGTTGGTACCTTAACAACGGATTCAAATTTTATTTATGATGAGAAGAAAAATATACCTGTTGTAAGTATATTTATGGTGTGTTTTTTGCTTTGTTTTGTTTTTTGTTTTTGTTTTTTGTTTTTGTTTTTCTTTGCTTGTTTATTTTTGTCTTGTTTTTTTCTGGATTTATGTAGACGTGCATCAAAGCGAATAAGTCTTACCGCAAATGGTGTGATGAGGTATGTTTGTTTGTTTGCTTGATGGTGTTCAACGCCACTTTCAGCAATAATTCAGTTGTATCGTGGCGGTCAGTTTTATTGGTGGAGAAAATCACCGACCTGTCGCAAGTCACTGACAAACTACCCGAAAAGGTATTATATTATATAATGCCTAATAAAAACTGGTATAACCTTCTGCAGATATTCTCGAAGCACAAAAATATGGAAAACTACATACTTTGAAGTTTTTGGGAGCAAGTAAATCAACATATTAGACAAAATCAGTTAATGTCAACTATGTCTGAGGGAAGAGAATCTGAGTTTGATTGATATGGGACGAAGCCCCAACTATGGTAGAAATAGTAATTTTTTTCTATATATTGGACTTCTTCCCAAGTTAGGTATAGTCCGTTTGATTTCTATAAAACATACAGAAAAAAATTCTTAAAAATCCAGTTTTCAAATCAACAATTTGTTTTTTAGATGTATGATATATACGAACTCTGACAATTAATAAAAAAAAATTTGGTCCATTATTAAAAAAGTTACCCATTAGGTCTCTATGTTAATTATATTTTCTGAAGTATAAAAATTTGCATGGAGTGAGCACAAATAGTGTAAGAGCCCAACCATCAAAACAAAATAACAGACATGTGCTTTCAATGTATATTTCATTACACCATGTGACATAGGACATTTAAATATTAAAAGGCTACTCATCAACTGACCATTACGGTGACTGTCAGTTGTTATTGATGTCCATTAATATTTAAATGTCCTATGTCACATGGTACAGTCTGTTATTTGTACTCACTCCAGCCAGATTGTTATACTTCAGAAAATTTAATTAACATAGAGACCTAATGGGTAACTTTTTTAATAATTGGACAAACATTTTGGAATTAATTGTCAGAGTTCGTATATATCATATATTAATATGCATCTAGAAATAAAATTGTTGATTTAAAAACTGGATTTTTAAGAATTTTTTTCTGTAGGTTTTATAGAAGTCAAACGGACTATAACACCTATTATCCGATTATGGTAGAAATAGCAATTTTTTCTATATACTAATGACTCAATTTTCATGCACCGGAAATGACATACCGGAAGTCAATACATGGTTAAATCTGTCCAGAAAATCGGATGCGGACGTTTCGTAACCTGATCGTTTCGTACCTAGATCGGGACTTAAAAAACGACGGTGATTTGGGTCTGGGTCCCCCTATTTCCCCCCTCTTTTAAGAAAATCTGGATCCACCCTCGGTCTACTTTGAAAAAATATTATAGGTCCATATATCCGAGTTAATATTGTTTAAAAAAATATATTGGACTTCGTCCCAATTTAGGTAACACCTATTATCATATTAATTACATACTTTATGGACATATCCTTCATTTGAATAATTTAAATGTACGGATTTTATTCACTTGTCACAGATGATTTAACATTTAGTTTTAGTCATTGTTTATACCGGAAGTGGAGCTTGGTGCATTTGATCGGATGTCTTCCGAATTCTTGTCAAAGTCAACAGTTGGGTAAAAGAAATATGACATATTGCCAGACGATGCATGACAACAGTGTTGTCATTTTTAACTCATACATGGCTTATCATCAACAGAAAGTTTTTTAAAAGGAAGGTGAAGAGTCAAACTTAACCTTGCGAGGAAAAGAACCCATCGTCCCAGTAGATACAAATATGGCGACCATGAAATTTTAAGGGAAATATAAAACATGGATTATGTGGCATGATAGAGTATAATATTAAATTTTCAATACAAAGGGATAAGGAGTGAATGACTTTTCAGCAATATCATGGCGAGAACAAGTTA